>JAVSCE010018900.1:0-54706 GCA_032199065.1 Smutsia gigantea
AGAGAAATGGAAAAAAAAATTCCACATTTAGTCCCTCCACCTGTAGCACCATGCCTCCACATACCCTGTGGAGACGAGCTGCCATGTGTCTTTCTTTCCTTTTCTTCCTGTAGGATATGCTTGCTTTTATTAATGAAAAAGGGCCATTCACAAAAGGCATCTTCAGGCCGGAGACCAATAGGAAATCCTTCATTGCCCTAAAGGAGAAGCTCAATTCTGGGGACAAAGTGAACTGGGATGGTGAATCTGTCCTTGTGGCAGCGGCGGTCTTAAAGGTAGGAGAGTTCTAGCAGTGTCCACACACAGCCTACCTCTGAAGCTGTATGATTGCTATCCTCCATCACGATGGCCTAGGAGCCATCAAAGACACAATAGGTTAAGCATGTGCAAAAGTGTAAACACAAAGGCAAATTTTCGGGAAGGTACTTTGATCGTGGAAAGCCCTGAGTCTTATATATCTTAATTTTTCTCCTATGTCACACATGGCCTTCCCCATCATCACTCCTCAATGCTCTATGCAAAATAATCATGATAATACTAACAATATGATAAATTTCAAACTCCACACGTATACAAAGTGTTTACCAAAACAAGCATCCTAGTTTGATGACTTTCAGCCCGTATTCCTAAGGAGGGAAAGTTTCCAAATGAAGATTTATACTAATCTTCGGAGATGGTTGTATTACTTTGCCGTACTATGCAAATATTTGCTTTACAAAGCATCAAAAAGTGCTGACTGCGGTCACCAAAATCTGCTTCCTTCATCATCGTTCCTTCCCAATACCCCATGCCTTTTACTGTCAAGAATCGTGTAGTGACTCCAGCATGTGGGCCTCTTTTCACCTTTAGCACCTTTGGCTTAATCTGTTAAAACTTGATTTGTTTAGCCCACCGCCACGGTCACAGTCCCACGAGAATCAGCTCCCACCACATGCCTCCCCTGGTAAATATGACTTAAAAAGTGGGTGCAGCAGCTACAGTTAGTTTGGAAATTGGGACGTTCAATGAGTTTATACAAAGAACAGATGAATTGTGAAGGGACACAGCTAAATTACAAGTATCAGTTACATGTCTATAAGGAGAATAAGAGAACCGAGAAAGGATTTCATCAGTCCATCTTAGAGCTTGTTACCAGCCCTAAACAAAGACTTGTTAATGTATTAATGACTGCAAACAGGATATGAAAATTATCACAGAATGTCAGTTACATTTGGTCTTTCCATGTCCTCCATGACAGTGTATGATAAACAGCAACAGTTAGAAACGACGTAGAGTTGACCACTGCCCCCACCGGGACCTCAGTAATATACCCTGGGTATGTGACTAGCAAGGCTGCTGCCGCTCTCTGCTAGGTGCACACATGGAACTGCTTTGATTTTCTAGCAAGAGTCAGCAGGCTCTTGCCTAATCCTCTGTTCTAAGCCCAAACTAGCCAGAGGGTGGCACTCATAGGTACAGTTCTTAGACATTCCTCAGGTTTCCTCTTCCTAAAGTTGACTGATGCTGGTGGAGAATCAGACTTTGCAACCTTGGCCTTGATAGTACCATGTGAAACCAACTGGAGACATTGGCCTCATCCAGAAAGGACTGTGTCCTCAGGACCACACCCAGATTGCCATTAAGCTGTCTTAAAGCAGAGGTGCAACAACAAATACCCTTGGCACAGCCAGCTCAAGACACGTTCTGGCTTCAGCACAGGCGACCACCGGTGGACTGTGAGGCACAGCGTCCAGGAGAGTGAGGGGAGACACACACAGGACACAGCTGCAGCTTGGGGCACGAGGCTAGTGGCCTCCGGCTCCCTGCTGCACTCCCAGAGCCAGGCAGGGCTGTCGTGCTTCCTCCCTCCAAATATACTGGGACTGTTCCATAGCAAACACACTGAGACTCTGTCCCGGGTGGGTCCTGTGTGCTAGTGACTTAGCAGAGGGCTGACAGGACTGGGACTTTCCCTTCTCCTTCACTGCTCTACCGCCAGCACTCAAAAGAGTACCTGGCACAAAGAGAGGCTCAGTCCGTATTAGGAGGAGGGAACAGTTACTGGATTATAATTATGATGGTTGCCTGCACACATTTTCTGACTGAGCTAAAACTAAGAGAAGTTCTGGGCTATGTAGTGCGCCCAGTGGAAGCGAGGCATGCCTGTGAAGCTGGAAAGGCCACCAGGCTTGGGCAAAACGTTAAAGCTTCATAACTGTTAATAGGCTCACTTGCATAATGTAACACTTGTTGATCAGCCTTCTCTAGTGACAGATTTACAGGCCTCCACTTAGGAAGCTTACATTTGCCTGTCTCTAACCCAGAGGCCTGGAATTGTCATGTATCTAAATTTTAAGACTCTGCTTTTTAGGGGGAGGATATATATGTTCCATTCAGGGATGGGAAAGGGTAACTGGTAGTTAGGCATTGAGTATCTGGCTGTATTCCCAAGTTCGGCAGCTTGTAAGTCTGCAGAACTGGACTTTTTATAGGGTTCTAGGAATGAAGCTATTAAAAGAGTAGTCTTCTCCCAAGGGGTACACATGTGTCACGTCACAAGGCCCAGTCCTCTCTTATTTGTGCCATAGCACTTGCACGTGTGTTTTGCTTAAAAACTTGGTAGAATTCAGAGCAAGCACTGTGTCAAACAAGCAAGGTGGGTACATGTATTTTCTTCTCAAGAAGCTGAATTGTTTTATCACCAGACCTAGTCAGTTTGTGCTAGCTGGCTAACAACGTACACAAAAAGTCACTTCCAGAGGCTTCACTGCCAATGGAGCCCAGACTCTGCTTTTATGCTCCTAAGACGTGGAGAAAATCCAAGCTCCTGCTGTTGGGTGTGCAAGTCCGTGGAGAGTCAGAGCCGAGCTTGCTTGTGTCACAGTTTGGGTGGTTGTGAAGGTAGAAGGCACTGAACTGAAGTTTGTCACTCTAGGTTTTCTCTGCAATTTCTCCAATACGTATTGGCTGCAATAATAATATTCTTCATTTTTGTAAGGAGTTTCTTCGAAATATTCCAGGAAGTGCATTTTCATCCAGTCTCTTTGATAAATGGCTTGCTGTTCCTAGGCAACGGGAGAGCGAGGATGAGAAAATCACTGCCACCCGGAGGTAACAATGCAACAATTAATTACTCTAATCTGCTCACAATGAGAATTAAAACCCACATACTTTTAAGAATATGAGCCAATCATGTACAGCTTTGACCGCTAAAACACCTACCAAAGCCAAAGGCTTTTCATTTGATCACACCCAGGAGGCCATGGTAAAAACACATGCACATCTAAACTGCCCTCATGGAACTCTTTTTTTCCCTTGATTATGCATACGGACTCGTTGACCATTTTACAACTTCTGATAGGAAATGAGGCCCACTGGTCTACGAGAGATGCTAGTGGACCACTGTGCCAGCAGTATGACCTACTTTGGCCAAGCACTTACCTAACCAGAGAAGTTCTTACCTGGTTCAGCAATTGAATTGAGTCCAACATTTCTCTATGCATTCACACCTGGAGCTCTGCTAGAGTGGGTTGTGTACTTGATGGACAAAATACTCTGTTCCTTGTTTCTTCTATGTTTCCCACTTCCTCGGCCAAATGACTTCCCTCACTGAAAAGTGCATTTTTCTTTCTTTAGGCTTTTAGACCAGCTGCCCAGAGCCAATGCTGTTCTCTTGCAATATCTTTTTGGAGTTCTACACAACATCGAGCAGCACTCGCAGTACAACCAGATGACAGCTTTTGATTTATCAATGTATATAGCCCCGAGCCTCCTTTATCTGCCTGGTACTAGCAACGCAGATATAGCAAACAACATGAAGAAAAAGGTAAGGAGATCTCTTATTTTTATGATGTGAGGGGCAGAGTCCCCACCTTGATTCTGAAACGGGTGGTACTTACTCGGAGACGCCAGTTTTAAAAAGTGCAAGCTTGACTATACAGCCCTGGAGTGGTGGGCGTTTTTCATACTCTGGTGGGGTACGGGGCAGTGAGCTGTACAGGGGACTGAGAGCAGCCGAGTCACTTCTCTCTCTCCATCCCAGAGAGTCAGTGCTAGACTGACTAAACAACAGAGAGACAAGACTGGTGTGATGTGAGTCCTGGGCTTTGGAGTTTTGACAAGCCCACTTTCCGCTCTCGGCCTGCTCGCTGAGGATTTGTAACCTTGGGCACGCGTTGCAGGTGGCAGTTTCCTCATCGTACAATGGCTGTAACACCCAGGACCTCTCTGGTCATTAGTGGCCCATCCTACACGGGTTGGGCAGTAAGGTCCCACACACATTGGCCTTCCTCTGTCAGCAGTGGCTCATGCCCAAGAATGCTTGGCTGCCCTTACAGTTGTGTACATGATGAGGAAGGTAGTAAAAGACCCCGGAGCGTCCTAATGGAGCCACAACATGCTTCACGAGGTCACAGCTCTGCCCCAGCTGGGCCACAGAGCCCGCATGAGGCGCACCAGTGCATGAGGAGGGACTGCCCTCAGACAGGCCGACTTGGTGTCTCTCCAGCTGCTTCCTTCCGTCAAAGAGAAACCACAGAGATCTCTGCTTCTTCTTCACTTAATAAGTGAATTTCACAAATTTTTGTCTATTGGATGCTTCATAAATTTTAATAAGGTGTTTTACATCACTTGCACATCAATAGACCTGGAAAGATCTTCATAAGAAATAAAGCTTAGTAAGAGACTATATATACATCTCCACCCCAAGCATCCTATGTGGCTTCCTTGAAATTACATCTTTAAAGATGCAAGCATTGATATAAAAATGTGAGCTATTAAGCTAGGGCAGAAACTGTAACTTTCGTTCACACATTGAAAGTTTTTTAACATCTGTGCCAAAGTAGTCTTAAAAGTATCATTTATTGCAAGAAAACTGGATTATGCTTGGTTCTTTTGAATCAACTATTGATTTTTTTCTCAGAATTCTTGTACATTTTTTGTTAGACTCAAGATTCCCATGTGAGATGGGATTACTAACGATGCCATGTGAGGAACAGCACCCTGTTTTGCCCTTTTGTGTTACAGATTTGTCTGGTACAATTTCTCATCGAAAACTGCCTCAAGATATTTGGAGAAGACGTCACTTCCCTCCTAGGGGAGAGCTCAGTGAATGGTGGTACCAGTGAGGCTACAGGTACTGTGAATAAATAATTCAGTTGGCTTTGGTGAGAAACAAAGCGAGCGGGGTTGCCAGGGTTCATGGGAGATGCTCAGACAGCGCTGTTCTGAAGCCTGCAGCACTTCCCAAGGACGATGATTTCCACCTGCTCCTTCTCCCAAAGGCTGGCATACGGATCACGGGAGGTTTCCCACCGATGTGAGACCAAAGACAAGACAAGGTCTCTGACTTCAAAAGGTTGCTAGTGCAGATAATTAACAGCATCAGGAGACATCATGGTATGATTCAGTGTTTGGGAGTCTTTCAGACAAGGCTTGCAACGAGACCCTTATACACATAATCATAATAGATGTCCTCTGGTTGAAAGTGGAGTGAAGGGCCTAGAGCACAGCCTATTTGATTCACCCCACACCACCCCCGCCTTTTTCTGCTCCAAGTCCCTTGAGGCAACACAGGATTCCAGTGCTCTTTGATACGCACTGGAAAGAAGCAGCATCACTGACACAAGGTCTGATTTGACTTTGTGTCAAACAGTGAAACAGCGTTTCCAGAGTGTCAACTCATGTGCCTCCATTTACCAGCTATGTTATCTTGGGCCAGTTATTCTAGCTCTGTCTGTTTCCTCATCTGTACAGTGTGTATGGACAATTATGTGTAAATATGAGGATTGTTGTGTAGATTAAATTATACATATAAATGGAATAAAAAATAATAGAATTTTCCTTATAAGGAAAGTTAGTTATTCGATTCCAACTAATCATGGCTAACTAGCAGCAGGTTGTTTTATAATGTAGAGTTTTTTAGATTCAGAACCTGCAAATGTGTATCGTGTGCCCCTTCATATTTTGACATTTCTTAGTTTTATGATACTTCAGTTGCTTTTTGTCAATTGTTAGGAAAATACATTTGATCAGGGGTTTAGATTAGTCTTGTATCTGAGAACTTGCTTATACTAATACAACTATTTGTTTCTCCTTCCATCAGTGGCAACAGAACAATCTTCCAGGGACAGTGACAGTGATTCACAAATGGGGCAACTGGAGCAGAAAGCGGAGGCCACAGCCGACATGCCGTGACTCAGCTACCTCACTCTCATTTTCCAAGTTACTGAAGGATTGAGGATCCATTAGCACACCTGATACTTCCTGTTGTTTTTTTCCTATAATAGCCCACTAGAAATATTTACAAATATTTGTAGAGTTTGGTTGATCTTGTTTAAATCTTCAGGTCCTGTTCAGAATTAAGTGAATTTCCTGGCAGATGTATCAACACAGGTTACTTTAAAGGATGGCAACCATTTTAGATCATTTTTTTAACAATGAATTTAAGAATCAGCCACTTTCACATTAGAATTCAAGATGGCGGCATGTGAGGTGAGACAGAGAGCTCCTGCCAAAACCACAGATAGTGTGAAAATATAGTTAATACACCTAACGCTAAAACAGCAACAGGAAAGATGGCTGTACCACACTGCGTACAGACCTCATGAACACAGCAGACCTCAAAAAACAGGGTAACGTATGAAAGCTATGATCTGGCGGAACCCGAGCCCTTCCCCCACCCCAGCTCACCAGCGGGAGAGAGAGATGGAGCAGGGGGAGGGGGTGGAAACTTGGGACTGCAGAACAGCTAGATCTGTAGATCTGCTTTGCAAGCAGAAGCCTACATTGTGTGGTGCTCAGGAGGATGGGGAGCTGGGACAGGCAGTGTGCTTGAGAGAGAGATTTTGACCATTTGTGGAAGATGGCATCCACACCCAGCCACTCTGAGACAAGTGAAAGGCAGGTGGTCTTAGAGGTTTCCTAGAAGTGAGAGGGCTGCTGAAGGTATGGGGTTTGTACAGAGCTTGCTGTGCAGGAGAAGGGATAGGGGGACGTGGTTGTCTGGGCACACTCTGCCCAGCAGATGGGAACTTTGGGGACCTTCAGGCGCTCCATCCCCCTGGCTGACTACCCAGCTCCGAGGGCCCCCACTGTGATACACAGCCTGCCGAGCTTTCCTCCTGGCCTGACAGCCCTGGCTCAGAAACCGGCAGTCACTGTGGCTCTGGCGTCAGGCCAGTCAGAGAGAGGCCTCACCTTCAACAGCTAGAGACGCCAAGCACAGAGGAAAGATCTGTTTCCTGACTCCCATCTGCCCTGCCTCTCTCCAGTATCACAGCCAGTGGGGGCGAGTACAAAGGTGTAAGCCTCTGTGCTTGGCATCTCTGTTGAAGGTGAGGCCTCTCTCTGACCGGCCTGATGCCAGAGCAGTGACTGCCGGTTTCTGAGCTGGGGCTGTCAGGCCAGGAGGAAGGCTCGGCAGGCGGTATCACAGTGGGGGGCCTTGCAGCTGAGTAGCCAGCCCAGGGGATGGAGCGCCTGAAGCTCCCTAAAGTTCCCAATCTGCTGGGCAGAGCGTGCCCAGACAACCTTGTCCCCCTTTCCCTTCTGCACATCAAGCTCCGTGCAAACCCCACGCCTTCAGCAGCCCTCTTGCTGCTAGGAAGCCTGTCAGACCGCCTGCCTTTACCTTGTCTCAGAGTGGCCGGGTGTAGATCCCGTCCTCCACAAACGGCCAGAATCTCTCTCTCAAGCACTCTGCCTTTCCCAGCTCCCCATCCTCCTGTGCACCACACAATGTAGATTTCGGCTCGTAAAGCAGATTTCCATATCTAGGTGTTCAGCAGTCCCAGGCTTCCACCCCCTCCCCCGCTCCATTTCTCTTCCTCCCACCAGTGAGTGGGGTGGGGGAAGGGCTTCGGTCCTGCTGGGTCAAGGCTTTCGTACATAACCCTGTTTTGTGAGGTCTGCTCTGTTCGTGAGGTCTGTATGGAGTCTGGTGCAGCCTTCTTTCCTGTTGTTTTAGGGTTAGTTGCATTAACTATATTTTCACACTATCTGTGGTTTTGGGAGGAGTTCTCTGTCTCACCTCTCACACCACCATCTTGGAATCTCGAGACTCAGATTTTTATTTTAAAATCTTGAAGATCATGATCAGTATCTGTTCCTGTTGCCAAATATTTGTTTAGTACCTGATGTTCATTAAACGTCACAAGGGCTTAAATCCCACATGCCCTAATCAATCTACCAAAAGCTCAGAGTATTCTCTTGTTGAATTATTCCTATAATCATTTCTGGCCAAAACCTGCTTCACCAGTATGATAAACTGCTGTAGAAATGAATAAAATAAAACCTCCTGATCAACCATCAACCTAAATTGAGGGGTGGGAGGAAAGCCCAAAGACAAACATTAAAGCTAATAAAGGTAAATACCAACATACCTATAAAAACATAGTGTTTTAATTTTCTTAGCTTTTGAAAAGCACGTCAGGGAGGCACCAGCAAAAATAAGAAGATAATAAATGACAGTAACAATGATTTTACTCAAGATTTTCAAATTTACTATAGATACAAAGAATACAAAGTAACTAGAATTTCAAGATGTGAGCACAAATTTATCTAAATATAATCCTACTTAAATTCTTTACCTGTCAAATGGACACTTCCTAAAATTACAAGGATTAAGTGAGATCATTTGCTGTATAGCAAGCAGCATGTCCTAAAAATGGAAAGTATCACCCAATAACAAATGAGGAAACCGAAACCCAGGTAAGTATTTCTTCACCCAAACTTTCACTGTTGGACAGCAAAATTGATCCCAGAAGTGAAGACTTCTAATACCTAGCCACAATGCTCCCATTATTTTGGGATAAGAAAGCATGTTGTTTTATTTCCACTTAGAAATTTAAATATTCCAATCAAAAAAGAGCAAAGTTCTAAAATACAGTAAGTGTAAGGAATTTCACTTTCTCACTCTCTTTCATTCCAACTATGTTCCAGGTGCTGTTATTTTTCCAATTTGATTTGACTTCTCTTTGGAATTCAGATGTTAATGTTATTCAGAAGACTACTACTCATGAGCAGCGACACTAAGCAACTTGTTTTTGAGCTTTAGTTTGGTTTCCAATCTCTAAACTGTTTTCTTCCTGCACTTGTACCATATAACACTTTGAATTACTCATCTCTACTGCTGGTTAATAAGGGGTACCGCCTTTTGTACATTCTTTCCTGAACATTTTTTCACCCAAATATTTTAGTATTATTCAAGAAACAAACGACACATTAATAACATTTATCTTCAAACTTCTTATGCAACATATTGTTACTTATTTTTCTTTTTTTTTTTTTAAGTTTCCTGACTTTAATATTAGTCTGCCATAGCATTAGTAACCATGCTGCATTGAAACATGTAACAGCACAATCTAAATCATGATTTGTTAAATATTATACCCCACACCCCCAGAATATTTTGGCTGGTCATAAGTGAACGATGTAAGTAGGTATACAACGCATAATCGGTTGCGGCACACAAAGTCAGTGTAATGAGCCCAGTCACAGAATCAAGAAACTAGGTATTTTGTCTTATATCTTTTAGATTCCAAAAGTGATCAAATCAACCAGATAATTGCCAAACTTCTACTTCGTATTAGAGGGAAGAACTGAAAAACCGATTCATGTTTTCCTTTTTCTTTGCCATTTCTTTGCAAGATAACTTCATTTGACTCCCTGTAATAGGAACATTTAAGCCAAGTGCTGCTGGGGTGTTATTTCTTAAGTGGATAAACTCAACCCAAGGTTCTTGAGAGTCTGGGGGTTGCCTCTTGTCCATTTTGGATAGGAACTGGCCTCCTCCGAGATAATTCACAACAAACCAAGGTGCAAGTGCTCTCAGAAGGACATTCTAGCCTCACAGGTAGTTGGAGGAATTAGAGAGGTTTTGGGGGTTTTGTTGTTAGGCCATTTTTATTTTGCTTGATTTTTTTTAATATAATTTATTTTATTATCATTAATCTACAATTACATGTGCAATATTATGGTTATTAAACTACCCCTTCATCAGGTCCCCCCCACCAACCCCATTACAGTCACTGTCCATCAGCGTAGTGAGATGCTATAGAATCACTACTTGTCTTCTCTGAGTTGTACTGCCCTCCCCGTGCCCCCCCAACATTACATCTGCTAATCGTAATGCCCCGTTTTCCCTCTTATCCCTCCCTTCCCGCCCATTTTCCCCAGTCCCTTTCCATTTGGTAACTATTAGTCCGTTCTTGGGTTCTGTGAGTCTGCTGCAGTTTTGTTCCTTCAGTATTTTTTCTTTGTTCTTATACTCCACATATGAGTGAAATCATTTGATACTTGTCTTTTTCGGCTTGGCTTATTTCACTGAGCATAATACCCTCTAGCTCCATCCATGTTGTTGCAAATGGTAGGATTTGTTTTCTTCTTATGGCTGAATAATATTCCATTGTGTATATGTACCACATCTTCTTTATCCATTCATCTACTGATGGACACTTAGGTTGCTTCCATTTCTTGGCTATTGTAAATAGTGCTGCGATAAACATAGGGGTGCATCTGTCTTTTTCAAACTGGGCTGCTGCATTCTTAGGGTAAATTCCTAGGAGTGGAATTCCTGGGTCAAATGGTATTTCTATTTTGAGTTTTTTGAGGAACCTCCATACTGCTTTCCACAATGGTTGAACTAATTTGCAGTCCCACCAGCAGTGTAGGAGGGTTCCCTTTTCTCCACATCCTCACCAACATTTGTTGTTGTTTGTGTTTTGGATGTTGGCCATCCTCACTGGTGTGAGGTGATATCTCATTGTGGTTTTAATCTGCATTTCTCTGATGATTAGCGATGTGGAGCATCTTTTCATGTGCCTGTTGGCCATCTGAATTTCTTCTTTAGAGAAGTGTCTATTCATGTCCTCTGCCCATTTCTTAATTGGATTATTTGCTTTCTGTTTGTTAAGGTGCATGAGTTCTTTATATATTTTGGATGTCAACCCTTTATCAGATATGTTTATTAAGAATATGTTCTCCCATACTGTAGGGTGTCTTTTTGTTCTACTGATGTACAGAAGCTTTTCAGCTTGATATAGTCCCACTTGTTCATTTTTGCTTTTGTTTCCCTTGCCTGGGGAGATATGTTCATGAAGAAGTTGCTCATGTTTATGTCCAACAGATTTTTGCCTATGTTTTTTTCTAAGAGTTTTATGGTTTCATGACTTACATTCAGGTCTTTGATCCACCTTGAGTTTACCTTTGTGTATGGGGCTAGACAGTACTCCAGTTTCATTCTCTTACGTGTAGCTGTCCAGTTTTTCCAACACCAGCTGCTGAAGAGGCTGTCATCTCCCCATTGTATATACAAGGCTCCTTTATCAAATATTAATTGATTGTATATGTTTCGGTTAATGTTTGGATTTTCTATTCTGTTCCACTGGTCTGTGGGTCTTTTTTTGTGCCAATACCAAATTGTCTTGATTACTGTGGCTTTGTAGTGGAGCTTGAAGTCAGGGAGCATAATTCCCCGTTTTATTCCTCCTTCTCAGGATTGCTTTGGCTATTTGGGGTCTTTTGTGGTTCCATAGGAATTTTAGAATGATTTGTTCCAGTTCATTGAAGAAAGCTGTTGGTAGTTTGATAGGGATTGCATTGAATCTGTAGATTGCTTTAGGTAGTATAGCCATTTTGACAATATTATTCTTCCTAGCCAAGAGCATGGGATACATTTCCATTTGTTAGTGTCCTCTTTAATTTCTCTTAGGAGTGTCTTGTAGTTTTCAGAGTACAGGTCTTTCACTTCCTTCGCTAGGTTTATTCCTAGGTATTTTATTCTTTTTGATGCAATTGTGAATGGAATTGTTTTTCTGATTTCTCTTTCTGTTAGTTCATCATTAGTGTATAGGAAAGCAACAGATTTCTGTGTGTTAATTTTGTATCCTGCAACTTTGCTGAATTCAGATATTAGTTCTAGTAGTTTTGGAATGGAATCTTTAGGGTTTTTTATGTACAGTATCATGTCATCTGCAAATAGTGACAATTTGACTTCTTCTTTACCAATCTGGATGCCTTGTATGTCTTTGTTTTGTCTGATTGCTGTGGCTAGGACCTCCAGTACTATGTTGAATAACAGTGGAGAGAGTGGGCATCCCTGTCTTGTTCCCGATCTTAGATGAAAAGCTTTCAGCATCTCGCCATTAAGTATGATGTTAGCTGTGGGTTTGTCATATATAGCCTTTATGATGTTGAGGTACTTGCTGTCTATACCCATTTTATTGAGAGTTTTAATCAGGAATGGATGCTGAATTTTGTCAAATGCTTTTTCAGCATCTATGGAGATGATCATGTGGTTTTTGTTTTCTTTTTGTTGATGTGGTGGATGATGTTGATGGATTTTCGAATGTTGTACCATCCTTGCATCCCTGGGATGAATCCCACTTGATCATGGTGTATGATCCTCTTGATGTATTTTTGAATTCGGTTTGCTAATATTTTGTTGAGTATTTTTGCATCTACGTTCATCAGGGATATTGGTCTGTAATTTTCTTTTTTGGTGAGGTCTTTGCCAGGTTTTGGTATTAGAGTGATGCTGGCTTCATAGAATGAGTTTGGAAGTATTCCCTCCTCTTCTATTTTTTGGAAAACTATAAGGAGAATCGGTGTTATTTCTTCTCTATATGTCTGGTAGAATTCAGAGGTGAATCCCTCAGGCCCAGGGGTTTTGTTCGTGGGTAGTTTTTTGATTACCAATTCGATTTCGTCGCTGGTGATCGGTCTGTTTAGTTTTTCTGTTTCTTGCTTGGTCAGTCTTGGAAGGTTGTATTTTTCTAAGAAGTTGTCCATTTCTTCTGTGTTTTCCAGCTTGTTAGCATATAGATTCTCATAATATTCTCTTATGATTCTTTGTATTTCTGTGGGGTCTGTCGTGATTTTTCCTTTCTCATTTCTGATTGTGTTTATGTGTGTAGATTCTCTTTTTCTCTTAATGAGTCTGGCTAGGGGTTTATCTATTTTGTTTATTTTTTCAAAGAACCAGCTCTTGGTTTCATTGATTTTTTCTATTGTTTTATTTTTCTCAATTTTATTTATTTCTTCTCTAATCTTTATTATGTCCCTCCTTCTGGTGACTTTGGGCCTCATTTGTTCTTCTTTTTCCAATTTCTGTAATTGTGTCTTTAGACTATTCATTTGGGAATGTTCTTCCTTCTTTAAATAGGCCTGGATTGCAATATACTTTCCTCTTAGAACTGCCTTTGCTGCGTCCCACAGAAGTTGTGGCTTTGTGTTGTTGTTGTCATTAGTCTCCATATATTCTTTGATTTCTGTTTTGATTTGGTCGTTAACCCATTGATTAATTAGGAGAGTGTTGTTAAGTCTCCATGTATTTGTGAGCCTTTTTGATTTCTTTCTAAAATTTATTTCTAGTTTTATACCTTGGTGATCTGAGAAGTTGGTTGGTAGGATTTCAATATTTTTAAATTACTGAGGTTCTTTTTGTGGCCTAGTATGTGGTCTATTCTGGAAAATGTTCCATGTGCACTTGAGAAGAATGTGTATCCTGTTGCTTTTGGGTGTAGAGTTCTGTAGATGTCTGTTAGGTCCATCTGTTCTAGTGTGTTGTTCAGTGCCTCTGTGTCTTTACTTATTTTCTGTCTGGTTGATCTGTCCTCTGGAGTGAGTGGTGTGTTGAAGTCTCCTAAGATGAATGCATTGCTATCTATTTCCTCCTTTAATTCTGTTAGTATTTGTCTCACATATGCTGGCACTCCTGTGTTCGGTGCATATATATTTATAATGGTTATATCTTCTTGTTTGACTGACCCCTTTATCATTATGTAATGTCCTTCTTTATCTCTTGCTACTTTCTTCGTTTTGCAGTCTATTTTGTCTGATACAAGTACTGCAACACCTGCTTTTTTTTCTTTGTTGTTTGCATGATATATCTTTTTCCATCCCTTCACTTTTAGTCTGTGTATATCTTTGGATTTGAGGTGATTTTCTTGTAGGCAGCATATAGATGGGTCTTGCTTTTTTATCCATTCTGTTACTCGGTGTCTTTTGATTGGTGCATTCAGTCCATTTACATTTAGGGTGATTATTGATTGATATGTACCTATTGCCATTGCTGGCTTTAGATTCGTGGTTACCAAGGGTTCAAGGGTTGCTTCTTCATTTTCTAACAATCTAACTTAACTTTCTTGTTAAGTTATTGTAAACACTGTCTGATGTTTCTTTATTTCTCTCCCTTCTTATTCCTCCTCCTCCATTCTTTCTATAATAGGTGCTTTATTCTTTGCCTTTATTTAGTATTTGGATGGTCTGCTTTCTTTGCTATGATTTTATTTTCTCTGGTGACATCTTTTTAGCCTTAGGTATGCTTCCATCTAGAGCAGTCCATTTAAGATATCCTGTAGTGGTGGTTTATGAGAGGCAAACTCTCTCAACTTTTGTTTGTCTGGAAATTGTTTAATCCCTCCATCACATTTAAATGATAATCATGCTGGATACAATATTCTTGGTTCGAGGCCCTTCTGTTTCATAACATTAAATATATCATGCCATTCTCTTCTGGCCTGTAAGGTTTCCGTTGAGAAGTCTGATGATCGCCTGATGGGTTTGCCTTTGTAGGTGATCTTTTTTCTCTCTCTAGCTGCCTTTAATACCCTGTCTTTATCTTTGATCTTTGCCATCTTAATTATTATGTGTCTTGGTGTTGTCTTCCTTGGGTCCCTTGTGTTGGGAGATCTATGAGCTTCGGTGGACTGTGAGACTACTTCCTTCCCCAGCAAGGGAAAGTTTTCAGCAATTATTTCTTCAAAGACACTTTCTATCCCTTTTTCTCTCTCTTCTTCCTCTGGTACTCCTATAATGCGAATATTGTTCCGTTTGGATTGGTCACACAGTTCTCTTAATATTCTTTCATTCCTAGAAATCCTTTTATCTCTCTCTGCCTCAGCTGCTCTGTACTCCTGTTCTCTGTTTTCTATTCCATTAACAGTCTCTCGCATCTCATCCATTCTGCTGTTAAGCCCGTCGATCGCTTGTCTGATTTCTGTATTGTCTTTCCTCAGTTCCCTCACTTCCTCCCTCAGCTCTTGCACATTTCTCTGTAGGTCCATCAGCATGGTTACGACTTTTATTCTGAATTCTTTTTCAGGAAGACTGTGCATTTCCATCCCTTCAGACTCCCTCTCTGGGGTTGTCTGGTTGATTTTGGTCTGAACCATATTCCTCTGTCTTTTCATGGCTATAGAATTGGTCACTGGTAGTTGCCACGTATGTCAGCTGGGCTCTTTAAGAGTTTAAAAAGAGAAAAAAAAGGAAAAAAAGAAGAAAGAAAGAAAGAAAAAAAAGAAAAAAGAAAGAAAACAAAAAACAAAACAAAGCAAAAAAACAAAAAAACGCCCACCGGACGTAGATTCTGTGGGAATGCTGTAGGTGGCACTATTGCCGCACTATTCCGCAGCCGTGGCTGCGCCACTCTGCAGGGCCCTTTATTGCTCTGGCAGGGGTGGGAACGAATAGGAGGCTGTTGATCTCAGTGAGAAGTGGAAGTATGGCTACGCTTCTTCAGTCGCCAGCTAAGGTGTCTGAAACTCCCCAGGACTCCCAGCCTGCTGGGCTGAGTGTGCTGGGGCGATCCGGCTCCTCCGCTGGGCTCCTGTCTCTTTAAGACCACTGAAGAAAGCGCGCGCTTTTTTTTTTCCTTCCCGGAGCCGGCTGCAAGCACCCTGGCGCCTTCCCCGCTCAGATCCTGCCCCTCTGTCTCTCCAATCTCCGCTGCACTGCGCAATGTGGGTCAGCGCTCCCTGCGCAGATCACCAGGGCTGGCTACTTCGCAGGGTGCACTTCCACTCCCTCCCGGCTCTGAATCCTCTCCTCCCGCCAGTATGCTGGGGTGGGGGAGTGCTCGGGTCCCGCCGGGTCGCGGGTCCATATCTTACCCGCCTCTTGGGTGCCGAGTCCTCTCGGGTGTAGCTGCATGCTGTGTGCTTTCCTGTGTATTCTCGCCCTCTTTTAGGAATAGATGCATTTGCTGTGTTTTCCTAGATAAATATAGTGTTAGGAGGAGATTTCTGCCGCCCTGCTCACACCGCCATCTTCCCAGAAGTTCGGCATCTCTGTCTTGTTCCCGATCTTAGATGAAAAGCTTTCAAATTCTTGCTGTTAAGTATGATGTTAGCTGTTGGTTTGTCATATATGGCCTTTATTTGTTATGTTGAGGTACTGGCCCTCTATACCCATTTTGTTGAGAGTTTTAATCATGAATGGATGTTGAATTTTGTCAAATGCTTTTTCAGCATCTATGGAGATGATAATGTGGTTTTTGTCCTTTTTTTGTTGATGTGGTGGATGATGTGGATGGATTTTCGAATATTGTACCATCCTTGCATCCCTGCGATGAATCTCACCTGATCATGGTGCATGATCCTCTTGATGTATTTTTGAATTCAGTTTGCTAATATTTTGTTGAGTGTTTTTGCATTTATGTTCATCAGGGATATTGGTCTGTAATTTTCTTTTTTGGTGAGATCTTTGCCTAGTTTTGGTATTCTTCTAAGAGCTTTACGGTTTCATGTCTTGCATTTACAAATTACAAATGCAAGACATGAAACCGTAAAGCTCTTAGAAGAAAACATAGGCAAGGCTGTAATGAACATAACCATGAGAAATTTCTTTCTGGATACATCTCTCTGGGCAGGGGAAACAGAAAATAAACAAGTGGGACTACATCAAACTAAAAAGCTTTCGGCATCACAAAGGAAACCATCAGCAAAATGAAAAGGCAATCTACTATATGGGAGAATATCTTTGTAAATTATGGATCAGTTAAGAGGTTAACATCTAAAATATATAAAGAACTTATATGCCTCAACACTCAACAAATAACCAAATTAAAAAATGGGTGGAGGACCTGAACAGACATTTCTCCAAAGAAGAAATGCAAATGGCCAACAGACATGAAAAGACACTCTACATCACTAATCATCAGGGAAATGAAAACGAAAACTACAATGAGGTATCAGCTCACACCATTTAGAATGGCAATTTTTATTAAAACTGTCACTGCCCAGCTCCCAAGACCTCTCGGATTCCGCGCCTGGCTCCCACCCCACCCCCGTCCCTGGGCTGGGAGGTGACTCACCGGGGCCACAGAAGGTGGTGGGCCGGACGTGGGCACAGGGGCAGGTGGGCTTGGGCGGTAGGCGTCCTCGGTTCCTTGGTGCAGAGGCGAGAAGAGCGGCCTGGGTCCCGCACGGAGGCCGCCTGGTGTTTACTCCCAGGCGTTCTCCGATCCAGGTGGTCTCCTGCCTGACTGCTCCTCACTTTCTGATACCAGGAAGGACCGGCTGCCTTCCTTCCTCCTGCAGAGACCATGCTCCAGGCAGGCACGTGTACGGAGCCTACGCCACGCTTTCCCCTGAATGAGGAGGATTTGGGGCTCCCAGCTGGGGAGAGGGGCGGGGCTTGCGCATGCCCAGAGCTGGCCTGCACCGGTCTGATGGTCTGATCCAGTTGAGGCCAGTTGGACTGGGGCGGTTTCCGATGGGGTGTCATTTTGGGGCCTAGACCCGTGCTCCCAGACCGCAGCCCCTCTTCCCACCCACTGGAGCAGGGAAGATTTGAAATCCCGGTCATATTTCCAACATTGGAAGAATCAGAGGTACTTTCATCTATGTCGGTAAAGTTACCCATGAAAACATCCTTTCCAATGATATTCTTTACCAGCTCCAGGGCTTAATTATTCTCTAATGTATTTAGAGAATAACCTCTCATCCTCCATGCTGGTGAGACAGGGACTGTGGGTGTAGTCAGAGTAGGGTGAGGGCCTCCGGAAAAAGCAAGGCAGGAAGGATTCCACCTTAAAGATAAGATTGAATTTAAACACCCAAGAAGTTTAAGAAATAAGATTCTTACTCTTTGGCAAACACTACATCAGCCCATCTTGGTGGTGAGGCAGACGGCCTTGTTTGGTAGGCTCCTAGAGCAAGACACCGGTAGCTCAGGGAGAAATCAGAGCAGGAAGTTCTTTGCGTTAAGTTAATTCTAAATATTCAGGGACCACTTAACAAATCCACACCCCTAAGCCTTTATCTGGTTCCCAAAAATCCTCAACTGCCTACAAAACCCCTAGACAATGCACCACTACGGGCTCTCTCGTCCCCTCCTGGTGTAAGCCAGGAGCTCTGTCCTTTCAATTTTTCTCTAAATAATAGCCTGTACCTTGCTCTCCTACCTTGCATGTTTGTGAAGCTCATTCTTCAGCTTTGTGAACACGAACCCCAGCATTGCTGGTAGTATCTTTCCTTATTCCTCTTGATATTCTTTTGGTTTTGTTAGACTTCAGTTCCAGTGCAATTGGCTTCCTTCAAGTTTTCAGCACTGATTGGGAAGGATTATGAAATGCTGCAATGGGAGCTTGTTGCTGGACTAAGATCCATCCTTGATCACACTGAAACTTGGAAATGGCTAGATAACATCTGAAAGACCAGATTGGTCAGTAATGAAATGAGAAAGGGACTCCCCTTTCTGGCAGTTATGACCTTAACAACAAGGGACATACCTAGTCTGACAATTATTCTACTTAAATTCCTTCTCAGTGCCAATTTGTCATCATCTTGTCAATCTCCTATTCACAACACCCAATCTTTTGTTTATCAGGCAGTCCCAATAGTTTTATTGATGTGTTCAACATACTTTAAGGCACTTTTCCTTATATAAATCGTTTCCCAGAGCTTGAGGCCCTTACATATACAAATTGAAATGCTACTAAAATTCGGAGCTCTTGAAGGGAACTTTTCTGATGCAGAGCTCAACCTCAACACCAAGGTTTCTAGGAAGCTTTGGTAATGATAAGGGTGACGATATGGCCGAAGGTTCTTCTGCCCAGTAACCAGGCAAAGCAGTGCTGGAGACTCCAACAGGGATAAAAGGTTCACAAACGTCTCTCTCTGCAAAAAAGAGTCTCCTTTAGGAAATACATTTCTTATTACAAACATTGTGGTATTTTTAATCCAATCTGAAAATTTGTCTTATAATTTGTGAATTTAACCCATCAACATTGATTAAAATTATATTGTAATGTTTGGTATCTTTCCTGACACCTTAGAGTTTTGATATTTGTCATATTCTTTTCTTCCTTTTCTACTTCCCATAGGATAACATAAATTATCTTCTTCTGATTTGAAAGTTATACATTGTATCATTTCTGTTATTCTCTCTTTTTAAAACCCACAGGATTAGAAAAATTTTCTCCACAGATTTGTTAAACTTATCTATAAGTATGTCTTGCCCCAAACAAGATAAGAACCTTAGTATCTGCTCATTTTTTTCTGTTTTGCCTCAGCACTCCATCTGGATATGCTGTCATCATCAAGCATTTTCATTCAGAATTAATATGGATTTTTTTTCTATTCTTTTTCTTAATTCAGTGGTTAACTCATTGTTCACCTTTAAAAAAATCACATTTTGTTTTTGCTAAGATTTATTTCTCCCTTGATGGAATACTTCCTCCCAGAGTATTTTAAGATTACTGAGTGAACTTTTTGTCTCCTTGTATTACCAAGCCTTCACACATAAATGTAGTTTACCTGGATGTAAAAATCTAGGTTGAAGATGTTTTACTAAAACCCTTTGAAAATACTACTCTATTATTTTCTTCCTTCTAGAGTTCCTAATGAAAGGCTGATGTCAATCTGATTCTTATTTCTTTGAAGGTGATATGCATTGTCCCAAAGAAATTTTCTAAAATGTGTTTGTCTTTGCTGTTGCACTTGGGATTTGACCATTCCCAGTCTCCGCCTCTTCATTATCTACCAGGCCATTCTCTCTCTTAGGAAACCTCCCAGTACCTTCACCAACCTGGGCTCTGCTCCTTTCAGCAACTGTTCCCTCCAACTCTAATTATCTGGCCAAAGAGTTGGGGTGAAGGAGGTGAAAAATGAATGCCCAGGGCATGGCCAGCTTGCTGACATTTGTTGTTCTGTGCTACCACATCGTTACCCTGGGCTGGTGCTGAGCTGATGTCACTGTTTTTCTGCCCTGCAGAAGCAGTGGGATGGGGAATGATTAGCCAGAACAATGTGGGAGAGAGGAAAGGGCAACTCTTCCTCCTAGCCCTCTTCACCTAGGATGCCATTCCGTCATCACCTCCTTCTTTTCACTCCCCATCCCCTCTCCCAGCCACAGACATAGCTTTTGTGTCTTGAAAGAGGTACATACAGCCTTAGAACACAACTTCTGTAAATATCCTCAGAGGATTCTGAGACACTGAAAGTATTTAAACCTTTGGAGCACAGATAACATTTATTTTCTCATGATTAAGCAGGCAATAATTGGACTAGAGAAAATTAGAGAAAGCAGATACAGGAGTATCTGAGATTGAGAGAAAATCAAGAGAAAGTGCAAGGTAGACCAAAATTCTGGGTAGGAAGTTTCCCAGAGTGAAGTCCAAAGCATGTATCTCTTGTATATTCAACATCTCATTTTATGGTGGCAGCAGGTGGCCTTGCTCGGTCTCTTTCCATGAAGAACTGTAAAATTCATTGGAAGGGCAATGGCTAAGCTATCTATCTACTTTTGATAGCTATTCCCTGGTTCAGGCATAAGATCCTTAAATAACCAGAGAACAAGATCGAAACCTTAACCTATTAGCCAGAATATAAGATTAAAAAGAAACTCAAAATAGAATGAAGAGTGGAATACAAGCCACTTTGAGGAGAGTCACAATACGTCTGTCCCAATGGCATAGATAGATGTGGCAGGGTGCGTCTTTAATTCAGAAAGAACAGATGATCGGAGATCTGGTAATACAGGACTCCCAAGGCCACTATTAACAGCAACAGAAGAGGGAGGCTGCTAAGAGGGGCTAACAGGACTCTGCTTATGAATAGACCTTAAGAGATGTCTTCGTACTTTTTGATCCTGAAATAAAGATTCAGAGGCTAGGTTCCCATGATTCTGCTGATAAAATTGAATCAGAGCATCATTCTATTATTACTATTACTGGACTGTACTTAACACTATCATTGTTCTAACTTCTTTCCTATCCCATCAATCTACTTATGTCTTTCAGTTTGGAGAGACTTAGAGAATTTCAGATTAATGGCATTTATCATTTTATTATGATATCTGTCTAGCAGTTCATCTATGTAAAGAGATTATTATCTAGCCTTGAGAAAATATACCAAAAATAAATATTTAAAATAATAAAAGAATATTAATTTATGAAAAAATAGCCAAATACGGATAAAGGAAAAACAATAAAACAAAATGCTCATCACATCATTCTGCAGCTGTATAGTAAAGGGTGGCATAATCTCTATTAGTTTTTTCAAGCAACCTCCTAAAAAGTTATTTTTCTTTAATATGAAAAATTCATTACTATGGTTTCATATTTCACAGAGTAACTAGGTTTAAGAAACTGCCACATGTCAAGTTTCCATATAATATAAAGAAGAATATCCATAGTTATCTAAAAAGAATATTAAAGTTTCAAAGGCTTAAATCCTTTTCCAAGTATCAAGTATAAAGCCAGATTTTCTTGATATACTTCAACAAAAACATCACAGCAAAATGAACACAGAAAAAAATATGAGAATCCAGCTATCAAGTCAGAAATTAAACAGATTTGAATATAAAACAATGCCACTCATCAAAAAAAAATTATTTTGGAAAATATAGTTATTTTTCATAAAACATACTGTTTGTGCTAACATATAATGGGATAGCTATTTTTAAATGAATTAATAAATGTCTTAAATTTTTCTCAGTTTTACTTTCTAGTATTGTAAATAATGACTGATATAATCCTCATAAACATAAATTAAACTCTAAGAGGGTAAAGGAGTCATTGATCAATATGTTTGAGAAGCACAGAATTATTTCCTTCCCTTTAAATTACATTTGAGGCATCTGTGATATAAAATAGTTAGATGACTCAATCCAAGTCATAAAACTAGTTCATTTTCACGTTTCCAGAATTTAAAAAGTCTACTTATATTTATATATGAAAGTTCTAATTTTATAAATGAAATTATATATTTTTTGCATTACTGAATTCTATTACAATATTGCTTCTAGTCATATTAAGGTAACTATAGGCTCTTGATATTTTTAAATCCTTTTTAAAACTCTATGGAATGCATCTTATGAAACTATACATTTCAAATACCAGTTTCTTTGAGAAAGATGAATAGTATCATCCTTTCAGAACCAGCGTTTCATCTTGGATAAGTTGACAATTCTTTTTCCAGTTCTATACTTTTTTGACTTCCACAGGGTCTCATGCAAGTGAATGCTAATAAATATCAGAAAGATTTTTCAATTCAAAATAAGGAATCTGTCTCTAATGTTCTATTTATATAGTACATAAACACACATAAACTTAATGAATTTATAAATTTGTAAGGTATAGTTCAAGATTTTCTACTAAAGTTTTGAGGCTCTCTTAAGCCTTATCTAAGTCTTATTCTGAAAACACAATAAAAAATGATTTGACACAATTTTTCAGCCTAGCAAAATTCCAAATGTATCTTTAATTATAACTGCAACTACAATTACCAAAGTTAATTTGACACATGCAATATAATCCCTGTAGTATCTCTCAGAATGTGACATCTTTCATGGCACCAAGTCTTTTGATGCCATGATGTAATAAATGTACTGTTCCACACCAATATAGACAGAAAAATCATATAGTACTTGCAATAAATAGAAACTGTTTTACATAGCATTTTGATGAAGTAAATGTGTGTTATATTCTTTTAAAAGAACAAGAAACTAAGCTGTAAAGACCTGTTCAGACTTGCCTAGGGTGAACCATAGGATTAACTGGTGAAGCCGAAGAATAGGAATTTTCATGGTTTTATGAGCTTGTGACAGTAACGGTATCCTCTCTTGCATTTAGAATCAAGACAGACTTGAGATATATTTAGTTCTACATTACATTTGTGTACTTCATGCAACATGAATACAGGACATGGCTTAGCAGTGGCATGAGTTGGATTTTTCATTGATCAGAACTCACTTTTCTTTATCCTGTAAGTACTTAGCAATATTATAGATAGTCCCTTATGAGTGCATACTGAATCTACCCACAGCTGAATGTTCAAAGCAAACTTGCTTTCTGAAAAAGAAATGGAAGTGTTTGACATTTAGTAAATACTGAGTGACCCTCATGTGCTGGGTGTTTGCGATGTGGTGAGTACAACAGGCCAGGCCGCTGCTCTGATAGCTTATGTTTAAGTAGGAACAGTTGAAATACACAAATAACTTTAGCTAATTAAGCACAAAAAACCCCACAATTAAAACAGAATATTAGCACAAAGTAATGAAAGAAAGGCGGGCTTCTTTAAATAGGGCCATCAGTAAAGGCATCTTTGAGCAACTGGCATTTCAACTGTGGAGAGACCTAATGAGGAGAAGCTAGCCCTACAAACATTAGGGGAAAGACTTGAAAATGCAAGGGCCAAAAATGGGAAGAAGTTTGTTGTGTTTGAGGAACAAAGAGAAAGGAGTGTTACTGCAGTTGTGCACCAAAGTGAGATGGAGGGACGTCAGAGGTTAGTGCACCTGTGTGAAATGAAGGAAGGTCAGAGGTTATTATACTAGGGTGAAGTCAGAGATAATTAGGCAAGCCAGATGGAGCATGTTCTCATAGGCTGTGGGCGAGTTTGGATTTTATTCAACCTATTGGGAAACTTTTTGATGATTTTAAGCGAAGGACTCACAGGACATAATTTGCAGTTTTAAAATAGGGAAGGAAGGAAAGAAGGGAAACCAATTAAGTGAGTGATGATAGTGATTGAACCTGGGAAATAGCTGTAATGGAGAAAAGTTGACATATTTAGGTTATATTTTGGAAGTGTCTTTTACAGGAACCGCCAATGATTTGGACATGGGAGGTGAGGGAAAGAGCGGATGTAATTATTTCCATACATAAAATGTTAACTACAACTTTACCAAAAGTACAATCCACAAAAATAAAACTCAGACTTAATCAAAATTAAAAGTTTCACTTTGTGAAAGACTCTGTTAAGAGGACAAAAAGACAAGCTACAGACTGGGAGCAAATACTTGAAAACCACATATCCACCAAAGGACTAATATCTAGACCATATAAAGAACTCTCAAAACTCAACAGTAAAAAACAATCAAATTAGAACATGGGCAAGAGACATGAAGAGACATTTCACCAAAAAATATATATAGATGGCAAATAAACACGTTGTGTTCAACATCATTCACTAGGAAAATGCAAATTAAAACCACAATGAATGTATTTAGTAATGTCAGCAAGTTTTTAACTTCAGAATAAGAAATGTGTCTGCAGTGTTCTATACTTCATCAAGATGCTATGTAACCAACACTAATGTATATACAGATATATATACAGAGATATATATCCCAGAATGGGTAAAATAATAAATAGTGACACTATCAAATGCCAGCAAGGATGTGGAGAAATTGGATCACTCATACATTGCTGGTGGGAATGTATAATAATACAGATGCTCTGGAAAAGTTTGGTAGTTTCTTTAAAAAACAAACATGGAACTACCATACAACACAGTAATTGCCCTCCAGGCATTTATCCCGAAGAAATGAAAACTTACATTCATACTAAGACCTGCTCAGGAATGTTTATAATTACTTTATTCATAAGAGCAAAAACTACAGACTATATATCCTTCATTAGTCATATCATCAGACATGTCTTTGGACATGAATGGTTAACCAAATTATGGTACATCTGTATTGTGGAATACTGCTCAGCAGTAACAAAGGAATCAACTATTGATAAATGCAACAAATCTGGATGAATCTCCAGAGAATCATGCTGAGTGTTAACAGATAATTCCAAGAGGTTATATACTGCATTAGTCCACTTCTTTAACATTCTTGAAATGCTAAAATTACAGACATGGAGAACAGATTAACAGATTCCAGGGGTTAAGAGTGGGAAGTCTGTGTGGCTATAAAAGGTCAACATGAGGGACCCTTGTGTTGATGGAAATGTTCTATATCAATGTCAGTATCCTGGTTGTCATATTGTACTATAGTTTTGCAAAATGGTACCCTTGGGGGAACTAAGTAAAGGGTACCTGGGATCTCTGTATTATTATTTCTTACAACTGCATGAGAATCCACAATTTTCTCAAAATAAAGTTTTATTTTAAAAAACACTTAACTATTGCACAGTATTCTTACATATATATGAGTATCTTTCCCTTAAATATACAACAGGACTTGTGGAAGTTTTGGCTAGGACCCCAAAAGAGTAAATACAACATTGCAAAGTAAGTCATGACCACACTGTAGGACTTGTATAAGTAGAGGATAATTGGCTGAAAGGCTCTAAACTACGTGGCCCACTTCAAAGTTCTCATATGATTTCAGGAGAAAATTTACATAGATCACTGTCATTAATGTGATAACATGCTTCCCTTCAAGGAAGAGGGAGAGACGGTAGACCCTCTTCACCCTAAATCAAAAAAGGAAGCTTTATGGAGGATACTGGGAGAACTTAAAGTGTGGGTGACAGTGAGAGTGCTTACTCCCCAGTTGGAAAATCTTAAAAGCTAGAGGGCGACTGGCTAGTTGCTCACAGGGCAGAGAAAAGAAGGGGTAATGTGGGTGTGTAGAGCGGCCACTCTGTAACAGGATTTCTGGTTTTCCTGAATTCCAGCAGTCTGTTGGACAAACAATGTAGCTTTCCCAAAAGCCAAACGTGAGTCACTCACTTAAGAAAGCCAGGATGGGGTCTTCTTAGGTTATGTCTAAAGGATGGCCAAGAAAGGTGAGTAGTCTTCTGCAGAAAGAAGCCAAGTAAATAAATATAGGCAAGGACCAGAAGGAGCAGCGATGCATTAGTGCCTGTCTTGGGAACCCACACAGAAGGCAGAGGGGGTCTTAGAAGAAGCCATGATAAAATGCTGATGAGAAAGAGTCACTCTTAAACATCTGCCAAGTCCAGAAAGTGCCAATGCTAGGCCATGAAGATAGTACCAGTTTAGTAAGAACTTTTCCTGTAAGTTCCTTCCATTAAATATCATACGCCAACCCTGGAAGGGCCTGTAGGCCTGACCAAGATGGAGTTGGAGCATCTCTGTGGGGAAAGAGAGAAGCAGCAGCGAGCACCCTCCTTTCTCTACCTCCCAGACAGCTAGCTTCCTGCCTGCAACTGGCCTGGAGTCAGGGCAAGAAGACAAGTCTTAATTTGAAAGCCAGAATTAAATCTTGACCTTATTATTTTGATTGTTAAACTGAGAATTAAGCTTAAATAACCAAGTAACTGTTTCTATTATCTAAGAATGACCAGAAAAAGCATGAATATTGCTTAAGATTTCATTCAAGAACCAGCCTCCCAGAAAGGGTAGTGGAAGAAGATAATTAATTTGCTTTAAGAATATACAAGTTCTGCTTGTTCAATATTCCAAACGGAAAGGTACTATTCCTATATAACCTTACAAAAATTTTCCAGATTATGCTATTGCTATATGTAAATATATGCATATATACACACACACACACACACACACATATATGCTATATATAAATACACACACAGAATTTCTGCTTGCTCCCTGGTATGAATATAATACCTGTTTTCAGCAACTACCAAACTCAACTTAGTATGGTTGTGGAAGAGCTGTCTCTTTATATGATTTCCAGTTTCTTTAAATTAGTCTACTTATTGAGAAGTAATACAGTACTAACTGTGCAGTTGCATATCCTGGGTTAAGATGAGTCTTACTATATGCAAGGTTCAGCCTTTAGAGGAACAGCAAAACTATTACAGTTGGACATGTTTTTTTCTTCAGCCTTGCTCAAACAAGGCCTCAAAAAATAGCTAAAAACTCAGATTTGTTCCTTTCCACAGAAATCTTTAGTAAAAGTCGAAAGATTTATGCGATCGGAAGAGAAACCAGAGTATACAGTTGGAAATTTAAGTTAGAATCCAGCTCCTATTCAGAAAGAGAAACTGTCTAACATTTTCCCTTCAATAGTTTCACATTTCTATGGCCATTGGCCAAAGCTGTTTTTTTTCTCTGCTAAATATCACCAGGATCAACATGCTTTGATTTAATGTACATTTGACCATAAATAGCTTGGAGGAAAAAAACAGTAGAGATAATTCAAATCAGAGGGAAATCTGAATAACCAGTGACTGGCCAGTGAATACTAATTCTACACATTCTTAAGTCCTTCAAAATAAATGCCCAAAGGAAAATGCTTGGGAACGGAGAATGGAGAACGACTCCAGTGATTTGGATGTACTCATTCATAATCTGAAACAGATTTAGCATGTTTAGCATAATTTGATTTTTTAATATTTTTATTTTGAGCATATATACAAAGATTTTTTTTTATATTCACTTGAACCTTAAATCTTTGGAATTTAGAAATTTAATATTTTAAAAATTACTAGAATAGTGATTTTTTTATATTCCTTAAAAATGGTACAAAGTTCACTAGTACCTTGGAGATTCTGCCAACAGTTTTTTTTTACTGTTTGTTTGGTTATAAAATTACTTAAATATTTTAAATTCCCAAGGAGATTATTAAAAATATAAGTAGCACTTAATGTTGATATTATATCATCGTCTCTCTTTGAATGTAGGTTTTATTTTATTTTATTTATTTTATATATATATATTTTTTTATTAAGGTATTATTGATACACACTCTTATGGAGGTTTCACATAAAAAAAAAGTGTGGTTACTACATTCACCATTGTTATTGTGACCTCCCCATACCCCATTGCAGTCACTGCCCATCAGTGTAGTAAGATGCCACAGAGTCACTATTTGCCTTCTCTGTGCTACAGTGTCTTCCCCATGATCCCCCCCCAACATATGTGCCACTCATAATGCCCCTCAATCCCCTTCCCCCTCCCTACCCCCACCATCCCCCACCCCTCCCCTTTGGTGACTGCTAGTCCCTTCTTGGAGTCTGTGAGTCTGTTGCTGTTTTGTTCCTTGTTTTGCTTCGTTGTTATACTCCACAAATGAGGGAAATCATTTGGTACTTGTCTTTCTCCGCCTGGCTTATTTCACTGAGCATAATACCCTCTAGCTCCATCCATGTTGTTGCAAATGGTAGGATCTGTTTCTTTCTTATGGCTGAATAATATTCCATTGTGTATATGTACCACATCTTCTTTATCCATTCATCTACTGATAGACACTTAGGTTGCTTCCATATCTTGGCTATTGTAAATAGTGCTGCAATAAACATAGGGGTGCATATGTTGTAGGTTTTATTTTTGATTCATCACAGAATACATTTGTTTAAATAGTTTTTACCATTTCAAATACTCAATATATATCAATACATATTTGAGTGAACAAATGCCTAGTCCTTCACTGACAAATAGTTCAGATCAGTAGTCAACTTACATGATTAGCAGGTGATGCAACTGACTTTTAAAGAAACTTATTTTATATCATATGTACAAATTAGCATTGTCCTTACATTATAGGCTCCTTGGATGTTAATATATCTTTTCAAATAGCGCTGTTACTCAAGGGACTTTTACAACTCGTTTGTATTTACCTTTCAGAGCTAATTCTTGTGAAATACATGATAATTAGTAGAATCTAGTCCTGCCCACTTCTGGCCTAGCCTGACTCACCTAGTTTTGATTTGGAGAGTTTAATAGTATTTTCAAAAATTAATCCATTCTCAAAGAATAAAAACCTGTACTAATGATGGTAAGTACTTGCCACAATTTCTAATTAAACTTGAGGCAACATTATTTCATTAGTCTACTTCTGCCACTTTGAATTTGGAATAAGATGACAAATGTGGTGAAAAATAATGGTAATAACAAGACTCTGGTCTTTGCTACCTTCCTATGAAGACGGGAGAATCACCCGGGTACTTTCAATAGGCTGTTTCCACATCCAAGGGTTATTTCCAGCTAGGACAAATGTACATGCACAAAAAGGGGTCCCCCACGCTCTGAGTTCTAGGGCATGAACCAGACACATTTTACTATCACCTACCCACTTTCCTAAAGGGAAAAAGCCATAAAATGCATTACGGTTAAAAGTAGGAAACGTCTCAAGGTCTAGTTAGGTGTGGAAAAGGGTACGGGCACACGCAGCGGTTGATCCCTGCCTGAAGGGAAAAGTAGGTAATAGTGAAAATCCTAATGAACACTTCCACGGCGCTGTGTGCCAAACTGTTTACTTTCGGTCTCAACAACTCTGTGAGTGAGGTAGGCACTCTTACTGTTTCCATTTTAGAAATGAGAAAAGAGGCTCACGGAGATGGTTATTTAGCCAAGGCCACTCAGCTAATAAAAGGCAGTCCAGGGGTCAAGCTGACAATCAGGCTCGAATTGGTGCTTTGGTTAAAAAAAAAATGGTGTTTGGCAATTTTTAAAACTTCAGGACTGGCAACTGGGGAATTAATAGAAAAGGGAATCAACAAGACAGTCCACACCTCGAGACCCCGCAGGAGCCTGATGTCTCCAGAACGAGCGCAAGAGCCTGCCGCCAGCCGCCGGGTGCGCTCCGCACGGTTCCGGCGACCACGGCCCCGCGCGGTGGAGGGGCTTCCGACACTCCCCCCAATGCCCGGCGCCGCAGCCCCCCTCACGGGGCCCCTTCCAGGCGGCGTCCGATCGCGAGCGTCCAGGAGGGGGCGGGACCTCTGGGCTCCATCGAGCCAATTCCGGCCGCGCCGGAAATAACCATTGAAAAGAGGATGAAAGATACCGGCAACCTCAAGTACCTGACGAATCTTGTGTTCCACAGCCTCGGAGGAAAACTGTGCTGGGGTCGTCCGTTCATGCCAAGTTTTCGGGGTATGGGAACCAGTTGGGACATGGACAGCCGCTTGCAGGCGATCCGGGAGCGGCAGAAGCTACGGCGACAGCTCCTCGCGCCGCAGGCCCCGCCAGAGATCGCGAACGCGCGGGCCCGGCCGCCCTCTTCCCTCCCATTGCCCTTCTCTTTCTCCTCCCTACCTGCCGCTCTGCAGTCTCTGCTGGACCCTGGACCTGCCCAACCTTATCGCTCAAAACTCCTTAGTGTCCCGAGTATTTTCCATTTCGTGTCGCGGTCATTGAGGTAGCGCTAAGCCGAAGGTCCCCATTGGTCTTCAGCAACCTTCCTGGAATACCCGCCAGTGCCTAGCACCGTGCTCCGTGGTGGGGATACAGAGAGTGGGTCTTTGGGAATAAAGTACCTCAGTTCACGCAGGCAAAAGTGACTTCTTGTCCTCTAAACTTCTCTTCACTGTTTAAAAGGTGTTCTGTGCCTTGCTTTTCCTTGATGTCAGCGCTCATTTCTTGAGATTGTGGCTTCATTGTGAAAAAGGTTTACAGAATTTTCTTTGGGATCATGTCTCAAGCCTGCATTGGGAGTGGCTTGAGTATAAATTTTAGATGCTTCATCTTGTGTGTTACAGTCCACTTGCTATGGTATTCTCGTCATCACCTAAAGCTAATATTTGAATTCTTAGTATCAGTCACCACAAACCTCTGAGAAAGGTAGTATTATTTACACTTACTGGATAATGAAACAGAGGTTCTACAGGTTAAGTAATTTTTTCCCCAGGTCACTCACCCCAGCGCCAGAAAATTGAACCCAGGTTTGTCTCACTAAAGCTTATCTGCTTCATGTGTATTAATGAATTAACATTTTCAGATCAGTAGAGTCACATGCGAAAATGCAGATACCTTAAAGTCAGAGGCTGTATTTTCCATTCTACCATTCAGATCAGTTAAAGTGATGGAGGTAATGTTACTGTTATTTTTTCCATAATAAATCTTGTTGTAAATAGAAATCTGAAACCTATCCTCTTTTATGACTTGATGAAAAGTTGTATGTTATAGTGTTAAAAATGTGGGAATTTGGACTCATCTGTTTTGTCCCTTTGGCATTCTCATCTTGGGCAAATCAAGTATCTTTTCCAAGCCTTCTTTTTGCTCACTCACTTTACTATATTACCTTAAAAAAAGTTCATTTTTGTTACCATTAAGTAAATACCCTTAAGTTTTTTAATCAAACCTCTATTTCTCAAAATAATTTATAAACAATGATTTGTTGAGTGTCTTACTATGTGCCAGGGGCTCTAATAGGCACTGGCAATTCAACTATGAATAATAGGTAGTCCCTACTCTCAAAAAGCATACAGAGTACATAAAATTTAATAATGGCTGCCATTTTAAAGTCCCTTGTATGTGTCAAGACTCTGCTAAGATTTTTATGTACTCTGTCTTCATTTGTGTAAGTCAGATGCTGTCTGCATTTTATAGATGAAGAAAATAGAGCTCAAAAGAATTTAGGTAACATGATGAAGGCCACACAGCTGGTAAGTTTGCATGCTGCAATTTTAGGTCTGTGTTCTTTCCAGTATACCTAGCTGCCTACTGGTCTTCTAATTGGATAAGTAAGGATGTCTGAAATCAGTGACAGGCTTCCACTTTACCAACTAAGGTTTTGTCTTACTTTTTCCCATATGAATGAGACAGACTGGTTTATTTCTCTCCAGAATGTGATTTGTGCAATATATACTTTATGATTTTTTTTAATTGTCTTCCTTTCTGACTTCTGTTTATCCTGTATGGCACAACTCAGGTCAAAACTTTGTGATGAAACCTATTCTGATTTCCCCGGCCTAGGCACTTCTTCCTCTGAGCTTTGATTGTCCTTGCTGTCTGCCACTTATTGTCTTACCGCATATGAGCAGTGTGAGTGCAGTATTTGCATTTAATTCCTCGTGGGTTAATCTTCTACCCTAATTTTGTTTTTTCCTAAAGTAAGCTTTAAATAAACATTTATTGATTGATGAACTGCCAGAATAGAGCACAACTCAGTGTGTATAATTTGGTTGATTTGTCTTCATCTGGCGGATGATTGTATTTTGCAGAATAATTCCTGTTGGGTCAATCTTCTACCCTAACTTTGTAGAACTGTCAACTAGAATTTGCATACCATTTTTGAGGTATTGGTAAAGTTCAAATTGTGTGTATAATGATTTGTATAAAGACTTGGCTTGATAAAACTGGATAGATACTTATTGAAGCATGGGGTAAGGTATAAGGCATGAGCTGATGGACACTGTGTTTAACATAGGGCCTGCCACATTATAAACACTACACAGTCACTGCTTTTTTTGTTGTTAACTGCTGCTACTATTAAACTGTTTTATTATTTACCTTAAAACTAGAGGATTGACTAATATCTTAATTTCAAATATAACTGAAACTGTAAAATGTTTTTCAGCTGCCAAAATCATTATTAACATGGTTTTCTTCTAAGGTATTTACCAATTTTCCTGCAAGGTAATTAATCCATTTGCCTGCTGAGGTAAAACTGGAAAAGCTGGAAAGGCTGTCCCATTGCATTGTTACCTAATTTTTAGTTTTTGCTTTTTCTCAGTTGGGAGCTGAAAGTGCTGACAGCATTGGTGCTGTGTTAAACAGCAAAGATGAGCAGAGAGAAATTGCTGAAACAAGAGAAACCTGCAGGTATGTTGAATATTTTTTTTTAGTGACATGTCAATATTGTGAAAGGATCATTGTTTTAATATATAATCCTAGGTATGAAGTATGTTGTTGTAACAAGCATCAAAATAAAGATCTCAGAAACCCTGGTTCTTACTGTTCATCAATCACAAAATACTTAGTTCCTGAATAGTAAGTTTTCATTTATAAAGTAGTTAGGAAATGAGAAATTGGAGCAAGAATTCACTTATATACCACAAATAATTATATTTTAAAATTTCTTACAAAATACATTTTACCCTAAAAATTGTATTCATTTAGTTCATAAAGCATTTCATAGTTTTTCAGTATTCTAGTAATCAATTTGATTATCAGTTTTGCTTAAGACTGATTAGAATGATAATATAGGAGTTTCTTTTTGCCATAAAGCCATTTTAAAAGCTTATTTTCTCATTTGGTTGCTTACTAATAAAAATAAAATGCAGAATTTTCAGGTTTTTTGACATTAAGATTTGTAAACTGAGTGAATAGATATTGTTTAATCAGGGAGCAAGTGCCTTGTTCTGTTTTTATAACCTGTTATTTAATATTGTTAATAGATGAATGTCTATGTCTTATATAAATATTTCAGTGTGATAGTTTAGCTTTTTCAGGGCTTCCTATGATACCTCTGCTCCAAATGCAAAATGCAAGTATCAGGATGAAGGAGAGACAGATGAAGACAAAGTGGAAGAATATAAGGCAAGTAGAGAATGAGGCAATTTTATGGTCATGAAAAATAGGTCCTTACAATAATAGATTCTTATCCAGGAAAAAAAAATGATGGAAAGCTGAATTTTAAAATGTCTAAAATAATTGTCAGTAGCATATGTGTAATTTTCATGCAAGAGGTGTGTGGATTAAATTGGGTGACATATATAAAGCACTTAACATAATGCCTACTCAGCAGTAGGCAATAATATTCTTAAATAAAAGTAATAAGGAGTTAGGTGTATCAGAAACTGGATAATTGGGTTAACTTTCAAGAGGCTACAATACTATCTTTTTTGAGTTGTGTTATTCCATGTTAATAATATAGGGTAATTCAATTAAACTATTTTAAGAATTTGTGGGCCAGACAACTGTAGAACCATTTCTGAAAGAGGCCAAGGGAAAAAAACTCAACTTCTAAGCTTGTAATTGCAAAATTTAGTTGAAAAGAAAGTACTCTGGACAAAAAAACTTATCTCTGTATTTTCAAATTAATTAGTATGCAACTGTAGTTAATAGAGAATAAAATACATAGTTCCAGTAAATCTCTAGGAAGTTCAATGATGTAATTACCTAATCCAATGAACACTGTTTTATGTAGTGCATTTTGATATATGCTAATGTGTAACTTAAATATTTATGATTATTTTAGGTCAAACCATGTACAGTTCCTGGTACTTTAACATTTTTGACCTATAAAGATTAACAGTTTCATGATTTGATCTGACAGAAGTAATATTTCCCCCTTGGTGGTCATAGCTCTTATGATTTGAGCTAAATTCGAATATTTATGGTACTCTGTATATGAGATAATTCTAGACATCTCAGTCAACAAAATTAGTAGTTAATACACATTACTGATGAGAATGAAATGGAAATTTTTATTTTAGATATAACTAGATCAAATGATGAGAAAGCAAAGACTTCAATATTTGACTTTCATGGTAATTAGAAAAATTTATGTCTTAGGGAAATAAAATATTTATAAGGAGGCTTAAAACTCAAGATAACAAAATACATAAAATATTCCTCCTATACATGTATGTAAAATGTCTACTTAATCTTCCTTTTTGAAGGATGAACTAGAAATGCATCAAGAAGAAGAGAATTTGCCATATGAAGAAGAGATTTACAAAGATTCTAGTACTTTTCTAAAGGTAAATAATTTTCAAATCTTAAAACTTCACATTTCAGCTCTGTGCCTAAAAACATTTTAAATACTTGTTTTCAAGATTTTTTCAGTTATTGAGGGATCATTATTATAAGACAAACATCATTTAAAATTATTTGTGAAATATTCTTCAGAGACTTGGCTATTTAGGATGAGACAGTGCTGGACTAATGTCTGTAGCTACTGAAGAGTAATACTATCATTCTAGTTGTGGTGTTTTCAAATATTACTAACTTTTTAAATCTATCAATCAACATTTATTTTGTGTCAATCAGCATTTATTTATACAAAATAAGAAAGTAAAGAGTTAGTGTATCTGCCATCAGAGTGAATGCTATTAATTTAATTTTGACTTTTTCTTTAAGGAACACAGAGTTTAAATCCCCATAATGATTACTGCCAACATTTTGTAGACACTGGACATAGACTTCAGAATTTCATCAGAGATGTAGGTATGTCCGATTTGTTGGGAATATGCTGTTGCTAACTCTCTATTATATACATAGTATTTATTCATTTTGTGGATTATTTCAAACAAAGTTATTTTGGGGGGCTTGGCTTCCCCTTTCCACTCTCAGTAGTTCTAGTACATCCTCCTTTTCCATCAAGCAAGGTTACTCTTTCCTTTCCTTTCTTCCCTTCCTTCTCCAGTTTGGTTCTGTGCCTGTCCCTGTATTTCTATTTTACCTTCACTTATTCCTTCTTTGCTGTTCTTCCTTTATGTAGATCTGATTTTCTGACCTGTTAGTTTCATTCTCTCTAAAGAATTTATTTTAACAGTCTTTCAAGTCAGGTCTGCTGGCAACAAATTGCCTCAATTTTTGTTTAAGAAAGTCTTTGTTTCTCTTTCACTTTTGAAGGATAATTTTGTAGAGTATAGAAGTGTTGATGGTTTTTTTCTTTAAATATTTCATTCTTCTCTCTTCTTGTTTTTGTGTTTCTAAGAAACTGGATATAATTCTTTTTTCCTTTATAGGTATAATGTTCTTTTCCTCTGGTTTCCAGATTTTTTCTTTATCTTTGATTTTTGTCGTTTGAAAATGATATGCCTAGGTGTAGTGTTTTTTTGGCATCATCTTTGGCATTCTCTGAGCTTCCCAAATCTGTGGTTTAGTGTCTGACATTAATTTGGGGAAATTCGCAGGCATTATTGTTTCAAGTATTTCTTCTGTTACTCTCTTTCTTCTCCTGGTACTTCCTTTATGTATGTTACATCTTTTGTAGTTGTCCCACAGTCCCTGGATAGTCTGGCTTTTTTTTAATTCAGTTTTTGTTCATTGTTTTTCAGTGTTTGAGTTTTCAATTGAGATTTCCTCAGGCTCAGAAAGTCTTTCCTCAGCTGTGTCCAGTCTACTAATAAAACCATCAAAGACATCCTGCATGTCTAAAAACAGCTTTTTAAAGATAGTTTATGTACTGTACAGTTAACCAATCTAAAGGGTATAGTTCAACTTCTTTTTAGTATAGCCACAGGTTTGTGCAACCATTACCACACTAATTTTAGAACATTTTCATCTCTCCTGAAGAAACCCAGTACTCATTAGCAGTTAATTACCATTCCTTCCACTTCAGCTTCCCACCTCTTGCCTTCTATAACCATTAATTGATTTCCTGTCTCTACCTCTTTTCCTAGACATTTCATATAAATGGAGTCATACAAGATGTGGTATTTTTATGACTGGCTTCTTTGACTTAGTGTAATGTTTTCAAGGGTCATGGATGTTATAGCACGTGTCAGTACTTCATTTCTTTTTGTGTGTACATACCACATTTTGTTCAGTCATTTGAATTGTTTCTACTTTTTGGCTGTTATAAACAATGCTTCTGTGAATATACATGTAAAGTTTTTGTGTGGACATATGCTTTCATTTTTCTTGAGTATATACCTAGGAGTGGAATTGCTGGGTCACGTGATTCTATGTTTAACTTTTTGAGGAACTGCACAACTGTTTTTCAAAGCAGCTGTGCCATTTTACATTCCTACCCACAATGTATGAGGGTCCCAGTTTCTTCTCATCCTTGACTCTTATTATCTGTCATTTTGATTATAGCCATCCTAGTAGGTATGAAGTATTATTTCATTGTAGTTTTGATTTGTATTTCCCTATTGACTAATGGTATTAAACCCTTCATATGCTTATTGGCCATGTAAATACCTATTTCGGAGAGATGTCCAAACCTTTGCTTATTTTTTAATTGGTTATTTGTCTTTTTATTATTACATTGCAAGAGATTTTTTATCTATTCTCAGTTCAAGTCTCATCAGATATACGATTGGTAAATATTTTCTTTCATTCTGTGGGTTGTCTTTTCACTTTCTTGATTTTATCATTGGCAACACAAAACATGAGCTTTGACGTAATCCAGTTTATTTCTTCTTGTTGCTTGTTACGACATTTGTCTTGAAGTAGAAATTGATCTTAATGTTTTCCTGAACAAAATTTAGATGTAGCATTAAAAGTTATAATAATGCTAAGTGAAATAAGCCAGTCACAGGACAAATACTCATGCATTTATAGAGGCACCTAAAATAGTATGTGTAATATAAATACATGCATTCCCATGAGGTACCTAAAATAGTTAAATTCATATAAGCAGAGAAAAGGAGTTGTTATCATGGGCTGAAGGGAGGGGAAAACTGGGAGTTATTGTCCAATTGGTGCAAAGTTTCAGTTATGCAAGATAAACTGTTTCTAGAGATCTGTATAGCATAGTGCCTATAGTCAGCAATACTGTTGACTATAGTCAGCAATACTTTAAAAATTTGTTAAGAGGGTATATATCTCATCTTACATGTTATTACCACACACACCAGAGAAGTGCAAGGAAACTAGAAGTGATGGTATGTCTATTACCCTGAATGGTGATGTTTCCACAGGAGTATGCATATGTCCAAACTCATCAAATTATATACATTAAATATGTCAGTTTTTTGTATATCAATTATACTTGAATGAAGCTGGCTTTCAAAAAAAGTTCCTAAGTTTTATAACCATATTTTGGTATGAACTTTTCTGCTTTTAAGACACTTACTTCTTCAAGGCAAAGAAAATATACTGGGGAAATGATTATGGACTGAGAAAAAGTTGAATCTTCTATTTTGTAGATGATTGTGAGCTGACTACTGCAATTGAAACCTGACTATAATGAATTCTTCAAACTTGTTTTATGTGAAATTTTACTTATAACTCCTCATTGAGGCACTATAAATAAAATTTTCCCTTTTACTCTTTGATATTAAAGTTATTAATATTTGTACTTTTGGTTTTTTTAATTAAGATGTTTATGTACAAAAACCACATGATCATCTCTATAGATGCTGAAAAATCATTTGACAAAATTCAACATCCATTCATGATAAAAACTCTCAACAAAATGGGTATAGAGGGCACTGCCTAAACATAATAAAGGCTATATATGACAAACCCACAGCCAACATTATACTTAACAGTGAGAGCAGAAAGCTTTTCCTTTAAGAATGTGAATAAGACAAGGATGCCCACTCTCCCCACTTCTATTCAGCATAGTACTGGAGGTCCTAGCCACGGCAATCAGACAACACAAAGAAATAAAAGACATCCACATTGGCAAGGAATAAGTTAAACTGTCCCTGTTTGCAGATGACATGATATTGCACATAAAAAACCCTAAAGAATCCACTCCAAAACTACTAGATCTAGTATCTAAATTCAGCAAAGTTGCAGATTACAAAATTAATACACAGAAATCTGTGGCATTCCTAAACACTAAAAATGAACTAGCAGAAAAAAAAATCAGGAAAACAATTCCATTCACAGTTGCATCAAAAGAATAAAATAACTAGGAATAAACCTAACCAAGGAAGTGAAAGACCTATACTCTGAAAACTACAAGACACCCATGAGAGAAATTAAAGAAGATACCAGTAAGTGGAAACACATCCCATGCTCATGGATAGGAAGAATTAATATTGTCAAAATGGCCATCCTGCCTAAAGCAATTTACAGATTCAATGCAATTCCTATCAATGAACTACACAAAATCATTCTAAAATTCATATGGAACCACAAAAGACCACAAATAGCCAAAGCAATATCCTTCCTGAGAAGGAAGAATAAAGCTGGGGGGATTATGCTCCCCAACTTCAAGCTCTACTACAAAGGCACAGTAATCAAGACAATTTGGTACTGGCATAAGAACAGACCCATAGACCAATGGAACAGACTAGAGAGCCCTGATATAAACCCAACCATATATGGTCAGTTAATATATGATAAAGGAGCCATGGACATACAATGGGGAAATGACAGCCTCTTCAACAGGTGGTGTTGGCAAAACTGGACAGCTACATGGAAGACAATGAAACTGGATTATTGTTTAACCCCATACACAAAAGTAAACTCGAAATGGATCAAAGACCTGAATGTAAGTCATGAAACCATAAAACTCTTAGAAGACAACATAGGCAAAAATCTCCTGAATGTAAGCATGGGCAACTTCTTCCTGAATGCATCTCCTTGAGCAAGGGAAACAAAAGCAAAAATCAACACATGGGACTGCATCAAACTAAAGTTTCTGTGCGGCAAAGGACACCATCAACAGAACAAAAAGGCATCCTACAGTAAGGAAGAATATATTTGTAAATGACATACCTGACAATGGATTAACATCCAAAATATATAAAGAACTCACATGCATCAACACCCAAAAAGCAAATAACACAATTAAAAAATGGGCAGAGGATATGAAGAGAGAGTTCTCCAAAGAAGAAATTCAGATGGGCAACAGGCACATGAAAAGATGCTCTACATCGCTAATCATCAGGGAAATGCAAATTAAAACCACAATGAGATATCACCTCACACCAGTTAAGATGGCTGCCATCCAAAAGACAAAACAACAAATGTTGGCGAGGATGTGGAGAAAGGGGAACTCTCATACACTGCTGGTGGGAATGCAAATTAGTACAACCACTGTGGAAAGCAGTATGGAGGTTCCTCAAAAAACTCAAAATAGAAATACCATTTGACCCAGGAATTCCACTCCTAGGAATTTACCCTAAAAATGCAGCAGCCCAGTTTGAAAAAGATATATGCACCCCTATGTTTATTGCAGCACTATTTACAATAGGCAAGAAATGGAAGCAACCTAAGTGTCCATCAGTAGATGAATGGATAAAGAAGAAGTGGTATATATAGACAATGGAATATTATTCAGCCATAGAAGAAAACAAATTCTACCATTTGCAACAACATGGATGGAGCTAGAGGGTATTATGCTCAGTGAAATAAACCAGGTGGAAAAAGACAAGTACCAAATGATTTCACTCATATGTGGTGTATAAGAACAAAGAAAAAACTGAAGGAAGAAAACAGCAGATTCACAGAGCCCAAGAATGGACTAGCAGTTACCAAAGGGAAAGAGACTGGGGAAGATGGGTGAGAACGGAGGGATAAGGGGAAAAAAGGACTATTACAATTAGCACACATAATGTAGCGGGGGTGGGGGTGGAGTAGGGGGATACAAAATACAGGAATTCTATTTTATATGCATATTCTTGATTCCAGTTTAATTTCACTGAACAGCTGTGGCTGGCATGTTTAAAAGTTTTGTCTGGGCACATAGTCCTAAGCTCTTAAGCTTTATGTGATAATATCATAAAGAATGTACCAATAGTTAATATAATAAATAAGATGTAAGTAAGAAAAGTGTTTGGGTTTCACAAGTATTCTTTTTCACATTAGAGACCCAGTAGTGGTCAGTGTGTTTTGGTTAAGAATATAAGCACTTACTTAAAATACCAATACTTAGCATTTAAAATTGCAGTCAAGGGAGAGTACCTTGTTTAATGTTCTTCACCAAATGTGTGTCATCGTGTATCATTAGCTCTATCACATAAATGTATTTAAGAATACGTGTGTGTATTGCATACTTATTCATATTGCTATGAGAATATTAGATAAGGAGAGATTCAAGACTTAAAGAGTCAGAAGTATAAAGTAGGTTTATATATATTATAACATTTCCATCATTACTGTCAAATAATGTTTCTACCTAGACAGTTAAAGGTGATAATAGTTATAACTCAGAAGGATTTGTTAGTCAGATAGAAGTTAAGATTATCTTAGTAAATGAAACTTGAAAATACTTGGCTGAACTGTGGCGTCTGAAACTTCTTCACTGTGACAGAAAGCTGAAAGAAAATACCATATAAAATTTGCTTTTACATTCATTTATATGAGTATATGTTTTTCCCAAAATTTATAGAGATTTAATTATTCTAGAACTTTTTTTTTAAGGTGACACACTCAACACATAAAAGGCAAACAAAAATTACAGACTGTGTACTTTTGGCATTTCAGAGTTAAGGTAGTTTAAAATTTTATTTTATAATAAAATGTGTTGTTCTATAGATACTGGAAATCAAATCCTCCCTAATTGTTTTATTTCATTTTAATTTTGTGCCTTACTTTGGAATAATTTAATCTCTCTTATTTGAGTTTCTTTTTCTGTAAATGGGGAAAGGGTTTCTCTCAAGCTACATCTTACAGAATTTCATAATTCTGTAAATAAGGTTTCCTATAATTTCTTTCCCTGTACATACATGTCTGTATGCACATGTATATTGCCTCAAAACAGAATATGAAAACAATAGTAGAACAAGTTTTAAGGATAAAACTTTTTTTCCATTATATTTCCTAATGAAAATTAGTACATTTAAAGAACACATCTACTAAAAGTCCTGATAAATCTCTGGTTGTTCTTTTGGATTTAGGATGAATGGGAAACAAAATACTTTTGTGCAATATTGTTTTGGTTTCTTATAGATTATGAAGCTAGAAATTGATGAGATTGCAGCACCTCGATCATTTATTTTTCTCTGGTGTGATTCTGGGGAGGGATTGGACCTTGGAAGGGTGGTAAGATGATGTTTTTTAAAGTTGGGTTTTAGACTCATAAGAAAAATAAGTAACAATGGGTTGCATAGGAAGTTTGAAGATAGATGTTATTAATATGTCATTTGTTTCTTGAATAATACTAAAATATTTGGGTGAAAAAAATGTTCAGGGAAGAATGTACAAAAGGCGGTACCCCTTGTTAACCAGCACTAGGGATGAGTAATTCAAAATGTTATGTAGTTCAAGTGCAGGAAGAAAACAGTTTAAGAGATTTGAAAGCAAATTAAAGCTCAAAAACAAGTTGCTTAGTGTCACTTACTGCTCATGAGTAGTAGTCTTCTGGATAACATTAACATCTGAATTCCAAGTAGAAGCCAAATCAAATTGGAAAAATAATAGCATCTGGGACATAACAGTTTGAATGAAAGAGAGTGAGAAAGTTTTAACACCTCAATTTATTTTAAGTACCTTACACTGACTGTATTTCAGAACTTTGCTCTTTTTTGATTGGAATATTTAGATTTCGAAGTGGAAATAAATAACATGCTTTCATACCCAAAAATATTGGGAGCATTGTGGCTAGGCATTAGAAGTCTTCACTTCTGGTATCAATTTTGCTGTCCAACAGTGAAAGTTTGGGTGAAGAAATACTTAACTCTCCTGGGTTTCGATTTCCTCACTTGTTATTGGGTGATACTTTCCATTTTTAGGACATGCTGCTTGCTATACAGCAAATGATCTCACTTAATCCTGGTAATTTTAGGAAGTGTCCATTTGACAGGTAAAGAATTTAAGTAGGATTATATTTAGATAAATTTGTGCTCATATCTTGAAATTCTACAGTTACTTTGTATTCTTTGTATCTATAGTAAATTTGTAACTCTTGAGTAAAATCATTGTTACTGTCATTTATTATCTTCTTATTTTTGCTGGTGCCCCACTGACGTGCTTTTCAAAAGCTAAGAAAATAAAAACACTGTATGTTTTTATAGGTATGTTGGTGTTTACCTTTATTAGCTCTAATGTATGTCTTTGGGCTTTCCTCCCACACCCCAATTTAGGTTGATGGTTGATCAGGAGGTTTTATTTTATTCATTTCTACAGCAGTTTATCATACTGGTGAAGCAGGTTTTGGCCAGAAATGATTATAGGAATAATTCAACATGAGAATACTCTGAGCTTTTGGTAGATTGATTAGGGCATGTGGGATTTAAGCCCTTGTGACGTTTAATGAACATCAGGTACAAAACAAATATTTGGCAACAGGAACAGGTACTGATCATGATTTTCAAGATTTTAAAATAAAAATCTAAGTCTCGAGATTCCAAGATGGTGGTGTGAGAGGTGAGACAGAGAACTCCTCCCAAAACCACAGATAGTGTGAAAATATAGTTAATGCAACTAACCCTAAAACAGCAACAGGAAAGAAGGCTGCACCAGACTCCACACAGACCTCACGAGCAGAGCAGACCTCACAAAACAGGGTAACTATGAAAGCCTTGACCCAGCAGGACCGAAGCCCTTCCCCCACCCCACTCACTGGTGGGAGGAAGAGAAATGGAGCGGGGGAGGGGGTGGAAGCCTGGGACTGCTGAACACCTAGATATGGAAATCTGCTTTACGAGCCGAAATCTACATTGTGTGGTGCACAGGAGGATGGGGAGCTGGGAAAGGCAGAGTGCTTGAGAGAGAGATTCTGGCCGTTTGTGGAGGACGGGATCTACACCCGGCTGCTCTGAGACAAGGTAAAGTCAGACAGTCTGAGAGGCTTCCTAGCAGCGAGAGAGCTGCTGAAGGCGTGGGGTTTGCATGAAGCTTGCTGCGCGGGAGAAGGGATAGGGGGTCAAGGTTGTCTGGGCGCACTCTGCCCAGCAGATTGGGAACTTTGGGGAGCTTCAGGCGCTCCATCCCCCTGGCTGGCTACTCAGCGCCGAGGCCTTCCACTGTGATATGCGGCCTGCCGAGCCTTCCTCCTGGCCTGACAGCACTGGCTCGCAAACTGGCAGTCACTGCGCAGGCGTCAGGCCAGTCAGAGAGAGGCCTCACCTTTAACAGCTAGAGACACCAAGCACAGAGGCTTACACCTTAGTACACACCCCACTGACTGTGATACTGGAGACAGGCAGGGCAGACGGGAGTCAGGAAACAAATCTTTCCTCCCTTGAGGCACCAGCTCTGCTCCCCTGCAACACTCAACCTCACTCTAGGGGCTGAGCATTTCCAGAGACTGGAGCTTCTGGGCAATACAGGGCACCACACAGAAATATGAAACATCAAAAGCACATGGTACAGACCAAAATCTCACAAACCCCAGAAGAAGGTACAAATGAAACTGAACTCACCAATCTTCCCGAAAGAGAATTCAAAAGAAAAATAATAAACATGCTTATGGAGGTACAGAAAAATATTCAAGAACTCAGGAACGAGTTTAAGACGGAGATTAAATCATTAAGAAATTTCATATCTGAAATGAAACATACAATGGAGGGATTTAAAAGCAGATTAGATATAGTAGAAGAGATGGTAAATGGAATAGAAATTAAAGAAGAGGAATACAAAGAACCTGAGGCACAGAGAGAAAAAAGAATCTCTGAGAAAGAAAGAATATTGAGAGAACTGTGTGACCAATCCAAACAGAACAATATTCACATTATAGGGGAACCAGAAGCATAAGAAGAGAGAAAAGGGGGTAGAAAGTGTCATTGAGGAAGTAATTGCTGAAAACTTCCCCAATATGGGGAAGGAGATGGTCTCTCAAGTCATCGAGATGCACAGATCTCCCAACACAAGGGACCCAAGGAAGACAACATCAAGACATATAATAATTAAAATGGCAAAGATCAAGGATAAAGACAAGACTTTTAAAAGCTGCTAGAGAGAGAAAAAAGATCACATACAAAGGAAAACCCATCAGGCTATCATCAGATTTCTCAGCAAAAACCTTACAGGCCAAAAGGGAGTATGGAAACGCAAAAGACGCCGAATACCCAAAGCAATCGTGAGAAGGAAGAATAAAACGGGGAATTACGCTCCCTGACTTCTAGCTCTACTACAAAGCCACAGTAATCAAGACAATTTGGTCCTGCCACAAGAACAGATCCATAAACCAATGGAACAGACTAGAGAGCCAAAATATAAACTCAAGCATGTATTGTCAATTAATATACGATAAAGGAGTCATGGATATACAATGGGGAAATGACAGCCTCTTCAAAAGCTGGTGTTGGCAAAACTGGACAACTACATGTAAGAGAATGAAACTGGATTATTGTCTAACCCCCATACACAAAAGTAAACTCGAAATGGATCAAGGACCTGAATGTAAGTCATAAAACCATAAAGCTCTTAGAAAAAAACATAGGCAAAAATCTCTTGGACATAAACGTGAGCAACTTTTTCATGAACATATCTCTCTCCCCGGGCAAGGGAAACAAAAGCAAAAATGAACAAGTGGGACTATATCAAGCTGAAAAGCTTCTGTACAACAAAGGACACCATCAGTAGAACAAAAAGACATCCTACAGTATGGGAGAATATATTCATAAATGACATATCCATTAAGGGGGTGACATCCAAATTATATAAAGAGCTGACACACCTCAAGAAACAAAAAGCAAATAAGCCAGTTAAAAAATGGGCAGAGGATATGAACAGACACTTCTTTAAAGAAGAAATTCAGATGGCTATTTACAATCCTCTTAGAACTTCCTTCACTCCATTCCACAGAAGTTGGGGCATTGTGCTGTTGTTTTCATTTGTCTCCATATATTGCTTGATCTCTGTTTTAATTTGATCATTGATCCATTGATTATTTAGGAGCATGTTGTTAAGCCTCCGTATGTTTGTGTGCCCTTTCATTTTCTTTGTACAATTCATTTGTAGTTCCATACCTTTGTGATCTGAGAAGTTTGTTGGTACAGTGCCAATATTTTTGAATTTGCTTAGGTCTTTTTTTGTGGCCTAAGTATGTGGTGTATTCTGGAAAATGTTCCATGTGCACTTGAGAAGAATGTGTATCCTGCTGCTTTTGGATGTACCGTTCCGTAGATGTGTGTTAGGTCCATCTGTTCTAGTGTGTTGTGCAGTGCCTCTGTGTCCTTACTTATTTTCTGCCTAGTTGATCTGTCCTTTGGAGTGGGTGGTGTGTTGAAGTCTCCTAAAATGAATGCATTGCATTCTATTTCCCTCTTTAGTTGTGTTAGTATTTGTTTCACATATGTAGGTGCTCCTGTGTTGGGTGCATAGATATTTATAATGGTTATATCCTCTTGTTGGACTGACCCCTTTATCATTATGTAATGTCTTCTTGCTGGATTGTCCCCTTAATCATTATATATTGTCTTTCATTCTCTCTTGTTACAGTCTTTGTTTTAAAGTTTATTTTGTCTGATGGAAGTATTGCTACTCCAGCTTTTTTTTTTTTCATTACTGTTTGTGTGGAATACCTTTTTCCATCCCTTCAATTACACTCTATGTGTCTTTAGGTCTAAAGTGAGTCTCCTGTTGGCAGCAAATAGGTGAGTGTTGTTTTTTTATCCATTTACATACTGCTTCCTCTTTGATGTACTTGGTGTATGGTTGTTATGAGCCTCTCTCTCAAATGCCATCATTTTTACCTTACTGCAAAGTTATTTAGGAATGAACTGAAATATTTCGGTTTACAACAATGGAATTTAGAGTTCACAATTATAATCAGTAAGTAAAAATACTCATTAATAATTTTATAGTCCCTTTCCCCCTGATTTTTTTTTTCACTTTCTATGGTAAGTTTATTCTTTTTTATTTTTTTAATTTTGGCATCATTAATGTACAATTACATGAACTACTTTATGGTTACTAGACTCCCCCTATTATCAAATCCCCACCACATACCCCATTACAGTCACTGTCCATCAGTTTATTAAGATGCTATTGAATCACTACCTTTCTTCTCTGTGTTATACTCCCTTCCCCCTGTCTTCCTCCGCTACATTATACATGCTAATGATAATGCCCCATTTTCCCCCTTATCGCTCCCTTACCACCCATCCTCCCCAATCCCTTTCCCTTTGGTAACTGTTAGTCCATTCTTGGGTTGTGTGAGTCTGCTGCTGTTTTGTTCCTTCAGTTTTTTTTTTTTGTTATTATACTTCACAGATGTGTGAAATCATTTAATACTTGACATTCTCTGCCTTGCTTATTTCACTGAGCACAATACCCTCTAGCTCCGTCTGTGTTGTTTCAGTTGGTAGGATTTGTTTTCTTCTTATGGCTGAATAATATTCCCTTGTGTGTATGTACCACATCTTCTTTGTCCATTCATCTACTGATGACACGTAGGTTGTTTCCATTTCCTGGCTATTATCAATAGTGCTGCGATAAACATAGGGGAGCATCTGTCTTTTTCAAATTGGGCTGCTGCATTCTTAGGGTAAATTCCTAGGAGTGGGATTCCTGGGTCAAGTGGTATTTCTGTTTTTAGTTTTTTGAGGAACCTTCATACTCCTTTCCACAATGGTTGAACTAATTTACATTCCCACCAGCAGTGTAGGAGGGTTCCCCTTTCTCCACATCCTTGCCAACATTTGTTGTTGTTTGTGTTTTGGATGTTGGCCATCTTAACTGGTGTGAGGTGATATCTCATTGTGGTTTTAATTTGCATTTCACTGATGATTATTGATGTGGAGCATCTTTTCATGTGCCTGTTAGCCATCTGAATTTCTTCTTTGGAGAAGTGTCTGTTCAGCTCCTCTGCCCATATTTTAATTGGCTTATTTGCTGTTTGTTTGTTGAGGTGCGTGAGCTCTTTATATAAGTTGGATGTCAACCCCTTATTGGATATGTCATTTATGAATATATTCTCCCATACTGTAGGATGTCTTTTTGTTCTACTGATGGTGTCCTTTGTTGTACAGAAGCTTTTCAGCTTGATATAGTCCCACTTGTTCATTTTTGCTTTTGTTTCCCTTGCCCAGGGAGATATGTTCATGAAGAAGTTGCTCATGTGTATGTCCAAGAGATTTTTGCCTATGTTTTTTCTAAGAGTTTTATGTTTCATGAGCTACATTCAGTTCTTTGATCTGTTTTGAGTTTACTTTTGTGTATGGGGTTAGACAATAATCCAGTTTCATTCTCTTACATGTAGCTGTTCAGTTTTGCCCACACCAGCTGTTGAAGAGGCTGTCATTTGCCCATTATATATCCATGACTCCTTTATTGTGTATGAATTGATCATATATGTTGGGTTTATATCTGGGATCTCTATTCTGTTCCTCTGGTCTATGGGTCTGTTCTTGTGCCAGTACCATATCATCTTGATTTCTGTGGCTTTGTAGTAGAGCTTGAAGTTGGGAAGCAATACCCCCCGTGCCTTATTCTTCCTTCTCAGGATTGCTTTGGCTATTTGGGGTCTTTTGTGGTTCCATATGAATTTTAGAAGTATTTGTTCCAGTTTGTTGAAGAATGCTATCGGTATTTTGATAGGGATTGCACCAAATCCATAGATTTGCTTTAGGCACAATGGCTGTTTTTACAATATTAATTCTTCCTACCCAAGAGGATGGGGTGAATTTCCTTTTGTTAGTGTTATCTTTAATTTCTCTTAAGAGTATCTTCTGTTTTTCAGGGTATGTCTTTCAGTTCTTTGGTTAGGTTTATTCCTAGGTATTTTATTCTGTTTGGTGCAATTGCGAATGGAATTGTTTTCCTGATTTCTCTTTTTGCTAGTTCATTGTTAGTGTATAGGAATCCAACAGATGTCTGTCAATTCATTTTTAAATGACTCTAATAAGAGATAAAATTAGTTGAAGACTTGGAATCAAAAGAAGCAGTCTCTTGGATGATAGAACAAACATAATACCTTATGCTCTATAGAAACTAAAGGAAAATCTGAGAGAGAGATCAGGAACCATGCTAGAAGGTAGCTATGTAGTCCACAAAAATTTAGAAGTGTACCACCTCTGGAGTTCCTCAACGTTCAGTGTTCTGGAGCCTGTTTCAAGATCCCGTCCAAAATGAATGATAAGTTTCTGTTCCCGTGGTACCTTCCTCAACATTATGTTCATTGCAGGTGGCTTTTTTGTATCCTAGATGCTTTACGGATCACATTTTAGTGTGCTACTCGGACCCATTTAGCATGTAATCTGTAAGGCTGCCAGTTTGTGGTGCACTCAGCAAAAGAAGGCTCTACATCAAGTCAGGCTGCAGTGTGAACCATTCTCACTTGGGTTTCACTGACCCAGCAGATCCAACTGGAGAGTCCTTGGCAAATATGAGTGTCATAAGCAGGCTCAGTGGGGAATTACAGACCTCTCTAGTTTTGGAGCACAGCCATATTCTTTTCTGCAAAAAACCCTTGAGAACAGTTTCTAGATTGCTACTGACTGGTCTATTACAAGATACCAAGTGCCCTTGTGATCTGAGCAGACTGATGTCACCTGAGCCCCAAGGCTGAACATGCCCAGCAGTGGCCCATCATTAAATGAAGATGGTCTATGAACTACCCAACTCAGCTGGCCTTGGGGTAAGTTGCGTGAGCAGGTGGCTCAGACTCAATGGCTGCCTTGCCCTCAGTTCACATCTTTGTCTCATTAGGAGGCATTTCCCTGTGATCAGTAAATGGGAAGAAAACCAAAGCCTGGTTTTAAGGCAGGGCTGGCACCAACGGGACTGCTTCAGTATTAGTTTGGTGGTGAGGGGAAGTCCTCTTTGTGGGCAGTACTTCAAGCTGTCCGTTTGTGTAGACAACGAGATGGCCAGGAGGCGTAGATCTATACAGTTTCGTAGGCAGTAGCAGATGGCTAGTTAAATGGTCAGGGACTTGGAAGGAACAGGATTAGGACCTGGTGTCACAGAGGTTTGGAGACCAGGTGTTTGGGTGGATTTCATGAAATGGACACAATGTGAAGATACTTGTATTCCATATGAATGTACACCTGGGGTGGCTGCAGCAAAAACTGCCTTCAACCAGGTGGACAAAGTGACCCATCTGTAAATGTTAGCTTCTTCCTTTAGCCACCCTGATACTCTGCTGAATGGCCTACGTACAAAGCGGCTATACCTGCAAGGATGGAAGCTATGCAGGAGTTAAACGTGGCTGTCCTCTCACCAAGGCTGAAATGGATACTGCTGCTGTATTCCTAACCTGTCCTCGGCGGAGACCTACTTATATGTCTCACTCAATATGTTACCATTCCTTGGGGAAACAAGGCCGCCACCTGATAGCAGGTTGATCGCACTGGACCTTTCCATCATGGAGCAACTTGTCCTCCATGGACAATAGACACAGTCTGGGTATGGATTTACCTGGCCATCTGTAGTATTTCTGCTCGTGTCACCAACTGTGGGCTTACAGGATGCCTTCTTCATTACCATGGGACCTCTACAACATTGATTCTAGTCAAATAACTTATTTCATGGCAAAAGAAGTGTGGCAATGGGAATTTACTGGTCTTACCACACAACCTGTAGCCCCCAAAAGCAGTTGGCCTGATAGAAAAATGGAATGTCTTACTGAAGACTTGGTTATAGGGAGTGTTGGTATACTGGCCTGTAAGATGCAGTATATGCTTTTAGTCACAACCAGCCTTTTTCTGCCATAGCCAGAACACACAGGGCTGAGGATTAAAATGGGAAGTGAGAGAAATTCCTCTTAACCTCTTTGCAGAATTTTAAGGTCTTGGTTCCCAACAGAGAGGTGCCTCCCCCAGGGGATACAAAAATGTTCCCACTGAATTGGAAGTGAGGACTACCATCTGGCCATTTTGGTCTCTTTATACCAACAGCTAAAAGGGATTGATCCTAACTGTGAGGAGGAATTAATTGGTGCTATATAATGGGGCAGGGAGGACTCTCTCTGGGACCTATAGGGTTTTCCAGAATGCCACTTAATACTTCAATGTTCAGTTCTAAAAGTTAATGGAATATTACAGTGACCCAGTAAAACAGGGGTCACTGATGACTCAAACTCTTCAAAGATTAAAATTTCTGTCTCCTACTAGGTAAGGAATGCCAACCAATATTCTGTACTGTGCTGAATAGTAATTGAAAACGATCTGAGCGGTGTTTATTAGGATATCATTGATATACACTCTTATGAAGGTTTCACAAAAAAAACCAATGTGGTTACTACATTCACCCATATTATCGAGTCCCCCCCATACCCCATTGCAGTCACTGTCCCTAAGTGTAGGAAGATGCCACAGAGTCACTACTTGTCTTCTCTGTGCTACACTGTCTTCCCCATGACCTCCCCCACACCATGTGTACTAATCATAATAACCCTCAATCCCCATCTCCCTCCCTCCAGACCTGCCCTCCCATACCCCTCCCCTTTGGTAACCACTAGTCCCTTCTTGGAGTCGGTGAGTCTGCTGCTGTTTTGTTCCTTCAGTTTTGCTTCATTGTTATACTCCACAAATGAAGGAAATCATTTGTACTTGTCCTTCTCTGCCTGGCTTATTTCACTGAGCATAATACCCTCTAGCTCCATCCATGTTGTTGCAAATGGTAGGATTTGTTTCTTATGGCTGAAAAATACTCCATTGTGTATATGTACCATATCTTCTTTATCCATTCATCTACTGATAGACGCTTAGGTTGCTTCCATATCTTGGCTATTGTAAATAATGCTGCAATGAACATAGAGGTGCATATGTCTTTTTGAATCTGAGAACTTGTTTTCTTTGGGTAAATTCCTAGCAGTGGAATTCCCAGGTCAAATGGTATTTCTATTTTTAGTTTTTAGTGGAACCTCCATACTGCTTTCCACAATGGTTGAACTAGTTTAAATTCCCACCAGCAGTGTAGGAGGGTTCCCCTTTCTCTGCATCCTCACCAGCATTTGTTGTTGCTAGTCTTTTTGATATTGGCCATCCTAAGTGTGAGGTGATATCTCATTGTGGTTTTTATTTGCATTTCCCTGATAATTAGCCATATGGAGCATCTTTTCAGGTGTCTGTTGGCCATCTGAATTTCTTCTTTGGAGAATTGTCTGTTCATATCCTCCACCCATTTTTTAATCGGGTTATTTGCTTTTTGGGCATTGAGGCATGTGAGTTGTTTATGTATTTTGGATGTTAACCCCTTGTCGGATATGTTGTTTTCAAATATATTCTCTCATACCATAGGATGCCTTTTTGTTCTGCTGATGGTGTCCTTTGCTGTACAGAAGCTTTTTAGCTTGATGTAGTCCTGTTTGTTCATTTTTGCTTTTGTTTCCCTTGCCCTAGGAGATGCATTCAGGAAAAAGTTCCTCATGTCTATATTCAAGAGATTTTTGCCTGTTTTCTTCTAAGAGTTTTATGGTTTCATGACTTACATTTAGTGCAAGCAAATTTGATAGTGAAAAAGAACTCAATTCTAGCCGTGGATCTGTCAGATTATATAAGACCAACTCAAGCAGAAAAATCATGGGTTTGAGAGCCAGACATCAAAATAATTGAGTTCTAGTGCCTCTGCTAGTTTTGTGGCCTGGGGCAAGTGTCTAAGCTTTCTGAGCCTCAGTATCCGTACCAGAGATGCTAATTTCATGGTAAGAGTTTTGTGAGAATTTTTTGGTCAAATATAAACATTTCCCGTGTAACACCTGGTGCATAGTAAGTATTCAGCCAATTGCAGTGAATATCCTGGCAAAACAGAGCACAACAGTAATGGCAGTAATGACCCTCTAGCACTGAGTCTGCTTTTTGCCCTCATGTCACTAGTTTCAGGGCCTCATGCCTACCAGTCAATACCTTCACCAAAATTCTTGTCCACAGGACACTAAAGGATCCAAAGTCTTAGTGCTGGCTAATGCCACCTTGAGATGTCATGAGTCATAAGAAATACACATTTGGTCATTCATGTGGCCAAATATATATTTCCCAGGTATATTTGGTCTTCCTACATAGTTCTTGAAATCACTGCAGAGTCTAAAAGTTGAAATGGGTGTCGTGTCATATTAATGAGAGACTTTTGGACCCCTACCCTTGAGGCTGAATCAGCCAATGGCCAATAATTTAATCAATCATGACTATGCAGTGAAACCTTCATAAAACCCCCAGAGAAGAGCTTATTCTGTCTGCTCTGCTCTCTGCTTATATGGATCCTGCTTCTCAGTAGGACAGAGCTTCTATGCTTGGGGAACCAGAACAGCTCCACCTGCCACCAAGCCAGGCTCCAAGCTCCGTAAGTCCTTTATTTAGGACCTTGCCCTATGTCTCTCTTCATCTGGCTGTTAACTTGTACCCTTATGGTATCCTTTATTATACTAGTAAACTTAAGTGTTCCTGAGTTCTGTGAGCCTCGCTAACAAACTAATCAAACCTAAGGGGGAGGTCACGGAAACCTCTATAGTCTGTAGCCGGTAGGTCAGAAGCACAGGTTTGCAACTGGCGTGTGGAGTAGGGGGTGGAGGGTAGTCTTGTAGGACTGGAGCCCTTAACCTGGGAGTCTGGTGTTGTCTCCAGGCAGACAGCCTCAGAATTGAGTTGAGTTCTCTGATACCCTGCTGGTGTTCAAGAATTGCTTGGTGTAAGTATGTGTGGGAAGACCCCCTCCCACACTCACACGTTGGAATTGGGTCCGGGAACCCAAATAGAGTTAGACTACTATTACTGCTGTGTTGTTATACATATATGTAGGGAAAAATGCACCATTGCATTTTGGTGTTGGCCTTCAGTCATTAGCGTGTACTGATGGCAGCTGGACCCTCACCCGGAGCCCAGGTGGGTCTCCCTGCTCAAAGTACCAGGAAAAGGCCTCAGTACTTTTCCCATTAGCATATTTATTCCACTTTATTTAGTTATTTGTTCTGTTTAACAACCTCCTGTGTCCTGTGTGGGAAAGAAATTTATCTCTTTCCTTTATCATTCCGTCTTCTACAGCCTTGACCAACACCTGCCACACACTGTGCACATACAGCCAGAGTGTTTTTGTGTTGCTCTTCACAGTGGTTGCTGTTTTAAACTTAAAGTCTTGTTTTGTTTTTCATCTGTTAATACATTCATTCACCAAATATTTAAAAACCTATTATGTGACAGGCAATGTTAGGTGATGGTTTTAGAATAGTGAACAAACAGACAAGATCTCTTGCATCATGGAGTTCACAGTCCAGTTGGTGGGGACAGATAATAAATATACATCAGGTCATAATTAAATGCCAAGGACAATAAAGCAGAGCAAGGACTACAGGCAGGGAATAGGAGTTAGTGTGAACCAAGCCCGTCTTTAGTGGCCTGGCCGGCTGTAGTGAGGTCCATGGGTTTCACTCTGCAAGAGGTGCAAAACCTCTGAAGGGCTTGGAAAGGAGGACTGATATAATCTGAGCCTACCAGGAGTCCAGCCAGCTTACTGTAAGTGGCTGAAGAAGGTAAAGGTGGAGGCAGTGAACAGTTTATGAATACATCAGCCCCTGGGCGTGGTTTACATGTGACATGTTTGGATTCAGAAAATGTGAAATCTGGGAATTGGCTCTTGGCAGCTTGGAGTAATCCTTACTTATCATTCTCTTACTACACTACTGGATTCTGTTTGCTAATGTTTTATTTAGGATCTATTCTGTTAGTAAGATCAGTCCATAATTTGCTTTTATACTGTTTACATGTTTAATTTTTAAGTCAGCATTACACCAGTTTTATTAAATGAGTTGGATGGCTCTCCATATGCTACAATGCTTTGGAACAATTTGTATAAATTAGCTAAAATTTTGGTATATAAGATAGGTATAATCTGTTCTTGAAGCTTTGGTTGAACTGGGCCTCTGGGCTTGGAACATTTTTCCAAGTAGATCATTAACTGCTGTTTGAATCTATAACTATTTATCTACTCAGATTCTCTCTTTATTGAGCCAAGTTTTCTCTTTATAGTTTTAATTTGATTGATATAAGCAATTGTTTGGGGTTAGCTTTTCCCACACTCTCTGTATGTTTATATATTCTTTCTTTTTTCTTGATTATTCTTGTTCCGGGTTTGCCTTTCTTGGTGTTTTTAAAAAATAAAAACTTTTGGTCTTACTGACTCACTCTATTTTTGAAGGAGCCTGCTTTAGAAGAAGGGTAGAGGAAGTTTGATTCGTTTTCTACTTTTACCTTTATCAGTTCTTCCCATTACTTCCTTTAATTTTATTTTTGCTGTTTTTCTAGTTTCTTGGTTTGTAAGCTTATTTTCAAACTTTCCTATTTTCTAATAAATGCATTTAAGACTATACATTTTAGTGAGTAGTGAAAGTTTTAATATTAAAAGCTTTCATTGCTATTCAGTTTTAAAATAGTTCTCAATTTCCACTTATTTCTTATTAAATCTATGAATATTTATAAATGTGTTATTTAAATTGCAGTGGTAGTGATGCTTTTATCTCTTTGTTAATTTCTAATTTCACAAACATAGCTTTTATGTTAGCAAGTCAAATTTTTCTGAGATTTCTTTGAGGCATTTTTATGGTCATTGTATCGTGAATCATCCATACATGTTTGAAAATAATGTATTCTCATTTGGGTACAAAGTTCTTTATGACTCTAATTGTTAAAAATGAAGGCCTAGAACTTGAAGGCAGAAGAGGG
>JAVSCE010018902.1:0-14615 GCA_032199065.1 Smutsia gigantea
TGGGAACAAGACATGGATGCCCACTCTCCCCACTTTTATTCAACATAGTACTGGAGGTCATAGCCACGGCAATGAGACAACAGAAAGAAATAAAATGTATCCAGATTGCTAAGGAAGAAGTCAATGTGTCACTGTTTGCAGATGACATTATACTGTACATAAAAATCCCTGAAGAAACCACACCAAAACTACTAGAACTAATATCCGAACTCAGCAAAGTTGCAGGTTACAAAATTAACACACAGAAATCTGTTGCATTCCTATACACTAATGATGAACTAGCATAAATAGAAATCAGGAAAACAATTCCATTCACAATTGCATCAAAAAGAATAAAATACCTAGGAGTAAACCTCACCAAGGAAGTGATAGACCTATACCCTGAAAACTACAAGACTTAAGAGAAATTAAGAGGACACTAATAAATCGGAATTCATCCCATGTTCTTGGGTAGGAAGAATTAATATTGTCAAAATGGTCATCCTGCCTAAAGCAATGTACAGATTCAATACAATCCCTATCAAAATACCAACAGCATTCTTCAACGAACTGGAACAAATAGTTCTAAAATTCATATGGAACCACAAAAGACCCCAAATAGCCCAAGCAATCCTGAGAAGGAAGAATAAAGCAGGTGGGATCTCGCTTCCCAACCTCAAGCTCTACAACAATGCCACAGTAATCAAGACAATTTGGTACTGGCAGAGAAACAAACCCATAGACCAGTGGAACAGAATAGAGAGTCCAGATAGTGACCCAAGCATATATGGTCAATTAATATACAATAAAGGCCATGGATATACAATGAGGAAATGACAGCCTCTTCAACAGCTGGTGTTGGCAAAACTGGACAGCTACATGTAAGAGAATGAAACTGGATTATTGTCTAACCCCATACACAAAAGTAAACTCAAAATGGATCAAAGACCTGAATGTAAGTCATGAAACCATAAAACTCTTAGAAAAAAACATAGACAAAATCTCTTGGACATAAATATGAGCGACTTCTTCATGAACATATCTCCCCAGGTAAGGGAAATAATAGCAAAAATGAACAAGTGAGACTATAACAAACTAAACAGTTTCTGTACAGCAAAGGACACCATCAGGAGAACAAAAAGACATCCTACAGTATGGGAGAATATATTCATAAATAACATATCTGATATGGCGTTGACATACAAATTATATAAAGACCTCATGCACCTCAACAAACAAAAAGCAAATAATCCAATTAAAAAATGGGCAGAGGAGCTGAACAGTCACTTCTCCAATGAAGAAATTCAGATGGCCAACAGGCACATGAAAAGATGCTCCACATCGCTAACCATCAGAGAAATGCAAATTAAAACCACAATGAGATATCACCTCACACCAGTTAGGATGGTCCCCTCCAAAAGACGGACAACAACAAATGTTGGCGAGGATGTGGAGAAAGGGGAACCCTCCTACACTGCTGGTGGGAATGTAAACTAGTTCAACCATTGTGGAAAGCAGTATGGAGGTTCCTCCAAAAACCCAAAATAGAAATACCATTTGACCCAGGAATTCCACTCCTAGGAATTTACCCTAAGAATGCAGCAGCCCAATTTGAAAAGGACAGATGCACCCCTATGTTTATTGCAGCACTATTTACAATAGCCAAGAAATGGAAGCAACCTAAGTGTCCATCAGTAGAGGAATGGATAAAGAAGATGTGGTACATATACACAATGGAATATAATCCAGCCATAAGAAGAAAACAAATCCTACCATTTGCAACAACATGGATGGAGCTAGAGGGTATTATGCTCAGTGAAATAAGCCAGGCAGAGAAAGACAAGTATCAGATGATTTCACTCATCTGTGGAGCATGAGAACAAAGCAAAAACTGAAGGAACAAAACAGCAGCAGACTCACAGAACCCAAGAGTGGACTAACAGTTACCAAAGGGAAAGGGACTGGGGAGGATGGGTGGGAAGGGAGGGATAAGGGGGAAAAGGCGGCATTATGATTACCACACATAATTTAGTGGGGGTGCACGGGGAAGGCAGTATAACACGGAGAAGACAAGTAGTGACTCTATAGCATCTTACTATGCTGATGGACAGTGACTATAAAGGGGTATGTGGTGGGGAATTGATAATGGGGGGAGTCTAGTAACCCTAATGTTGCTCATGTAATTGTACATTGATGATACCAAAATAAAAATATATATATGTATTGTTGGAATTAAACAAGTTTCAGCTTTATGATGATTGTTATTTTTCATTTTTGTGGTTGTAAATATAGCCAGACAGACAGCCATGAGACTACCACAAGGCATATGACTGCCCGGGGCGGCGGATGCTATGAGGAGGAAGACCAGGGGGCCCTGAGAGAGGATGGCAGGGGGAGGCCCTAGGGAGTCCTTGCCTGAACTCTGGGATGAACACTGAGTTCAATGTGGACTGGACATGGGGGGCTGTGCCCAGGTTGCCTCGCTCATTGGTCTGTGTCCTACTGTCCCTGTTTCCCAGCAACAGGCAGGGACACAGTAGCCCCCAGGAATATCTGCTAAAAGAACAGAGCCCAGCCCTGCTTCTGATGAGGAAGGATGCCATATCTGGGAGCCGAGAGTGATGAGGCTGGTGCCGGCCCGAGACTTGCACGGGAGCAAGCAGCAGGTGGGACAGGAAGGGACAGAAGTGGGGGCTCCATTAGGAGTTAGCAGTCAAAAGCCCTGTATTCTCACACTGATGCTGGCTGGGGCTGGGGCCCTGGGAGAAGATAAAGCTCCTCCACTGCTCCACCTGCCTCCCTCTGGTTTACGGAGCCCACTGAGATGCTTGCAGCACCTTCTCCCACCTCCTCTCCCTCATCCTCACTCACAGGGCGCCTACTACCTGGCAGGCACTGGAGGGACAATAGCTGATGCCAGACAGTCAGGTGACAGGCTCCTGCGAGGGACCAGGTGAGTGATGGTGTGGGCCTGGGGCAGGGTGGCAGCAGAGAAGGGGCAAGAAGCAGTTGGAGTGTAAGAGAAAGAAGAGTCAAGATTACTGCCAAGCTTCCTTGGCCTGAGGAAGTTTCCTTGCTGCTGACTGAGATGGGGAAGACTGGGAATGGGTTGAGGGGGAGCAGGTCTGGGGAGTGGAATGAGCTGGTCAGTCTTAGACATTTTAAGTTGGAGATGTCTATTAAGACATTCGAGTGGAACCCTGGGTGGGGAGTTTTAGAGCTGTTGTCTTGAACTGCTTTGAGTTCAAATAGGCTCTAGAATATACCTTAAATTTAAGGACTAGAATATAGTCCTTAAAATTTCCAGTAAGTCCCTATACCACACATACTCAAAGGGGTAATACTGCCTTTGAAGGGGAAGAAAACTAATTCTTAGGGGGGCAGAAACACCTCACTGTTTTTATGTATACATACAGTACATTAAACAGGTATATAGTATATATGTGGTATTAATTTTTTTGGCAAGCAAAATGAAGAAAAGAGGAGTATGTTCCAAATAAAGAACAAGATAAAACATCAGGAAAAAACCTGAATGAAATGGAGATAAGTAATTTACCTGATAGAGTTTGAAGTGATGGTCATATAGATGCTCACTGAACTGGGGAGAAGACTGGATGAACACAGTAAGTTCAACAAAAAGATGGAAAATATAAGAAAGTACCAAACAGAAGTCACAGGGCTGAAGAATGCAACTGAAATGAAAAATACACTAGAGGGGTTCAATAACAGACTAGATTAAGCAGAAGAAAGGATCAGTGAATGCAAAGACAAGGTAGTGGACCTCATCCAAGCGGAGCAGCAGTAAGAAAAAAGAATGAGAAAAAGTAAAGATAGTTTAAGAGACATATAAGACAATGTCAAATAGACTAATATTTGCACGACAGGGCTCTCAGAAGGAGAAGAGAGAGAGAAAGGGGAAGAAATCTTATTTGAAGCAATAATGGCTGGCAACTTTCCTAATCTGGGGAGGGAAACAGACATCCAGGTCCAGGAAGCCTAGAATTCCAAATAAGAGTAACCCAAAGAGACCCACACCAAGACACATTATAATTAAAATGTCCAAAGTTAAGGACAATGGGAGAACATTAAAAGCAACAAGAGAAGAACAACTTGTTATATACAAAGGAACCCCAAAAGACCATTAGCAGATTTTTCAGCAGAAACTTTAGAAGCCCAAAGGGAGTGGTGCAATTTATTCAGAGTGCTAAAAAAAAAAATTGCAGCTAAGAATACTCTACTGGCAACTACTCAGCTAATTTATCACTCAGAATTGAAGGAGGAATAAAGAGTTTTCCAGACAAGCAAAAGCTTAAAAGAGTTCATCGCTACTAAACCTGTCTTATAAGAAATGTTTAAGGGACTTCTTTAAGCTGAAAAGAAAGGGCACTGATTAGTAACAAAAACACACAGGAAAGAATAAATCTCACAGAAAAAATAAATATATAGTAAAGGTAGTGGATTAATCACTTATAAAGCTAGTATGAAGGTTAAAAGATAAAAGTAGTAAAAATAACTATGATTAAAACAATTAGTTAAGGGATACACAGGACAAAAAGATGACATCAAAGACAAAAGGTGGGGGAGTAATAATATTGAGCTTTACTGTAAGACAAGTTGTTATCAACTTAAAATAGATAGAATGTTATAGATATGTTGTTACATGGAAGGCTCATGGTAACCAGAAAACAAAAACCTATAGTCAATACATAAGATAAAGAGAAAGAACTATAAGCATAGTACTAAAGAAAGTCTTCAAACCACAAAGGAAGAAAACAGGAGGAGAAAAAAGGAACAGAGAGGAACTACAAAACAACCAGAAAACAGTTAACAAAATGGCAATAAGAACATACCTATCAATAATTACTCTAAATGTAAATGGAATAAATTCTCCAATCAAAAGACATAGAACGGATGAGTGGATAAAAAAACAAGAACTGTCTAAATGCTGCCTATAAGAGACTCACTTTAGATATGAGGACATATGCAGACTGAAAGTGAAGGGATGGAAAAAGAAAGTCCAGCAAAAGAAAGCTGGAATAGCTATGCTTATATCAGACAAAATAGACTCCAAAACAAAGACTATAATAAAGACAAAAAAGGGCATTACATATGATAAAGGGGTCAATCCAACAAGAAGATAATATATTTGTGAATATTTATGCACCCGACATAGGAGCACCTAAATATATAAAGCAAATATTAACAGACCTAAAGGGAGAAACAGACAGAAAGACAATGCTAGTAGGGCACTTTATATTCCACTTACATCAATGGATAAATCATCCAGGCAGAACATCAAAAAGGAAACATTGGCCTTGAATGACACATTAGACCAGACAGGCTGAAAGCTGTTCCTCTAAGATCAGAAACAAGGAAGTGTGCCCACTCTTGCTACTTTTATTCGGCATAGTATTGGAAGACCTAGCTAGAGCAATTAGGCAAGAAAAAGAAATAAAAGCATTTAAATTGGAAAGTAAGAAGTAAAACTGTCACTATTTGCAGATGACATGAAATTATATAAAAAAACACTAAAGACTCCTTCAAAAAGCTATTAGAATAAGGAATTCGGTAAAGGACAGGATACAAAATCAATACACAAAAGTCTGTTGTATTTCTATATATTAATAATAAACTATTAGAAAGAGAGATTAGGAAAACAATCCCATTTACAACTGCATCAAAAAGAATAAAATATATAGGAATAAATTTAACCAAATAGAGACCTGTATATAGAAAACTACAGGACATTAATGAAAGAAGTTGAAGTCACAAATAAATGGAAAGATATTCTACGCTCATGGATTAGAAGAATTAATATTGTTAAAATGTCCATAGTACCCAAAGTAATATACAGATTCAACACAATTCCTATAAAATTCTAAAGGCATTCTTCACAGAAATAGAACAATTGTAAAATTTGTATGAAACTAAAAGACCACAAATAACCAAAGCAATCTAGAGGAAGAATAACAAAGCTGGAAGCATCAAGTTTTCTGATTTCAAGATATATTACAAAGCTATAGTAATTAAATCAGCACAGAAATGGCATAAAAACAGATATATAGATCATTCGAACAGGACAGAGAGTGCCAGAACAAACCCATGCACATATCATCAATTAATTAGTGACAAAGGGGCCAAGAATATACACTCGGGAAAGGACAGTCTCTTCAACAAATGGTGCTGGCAAACTTGGACAGCCACATGCAAAAGAATGAAACTGGACCACTATCTTACAACATACACAAAAATGTACTCAAAATGGATTAAAAACTTGAATATAAAACCTGAAACCATAAAAATCCTAGAAGAAAACATAGATGGTAAGCTCCTTGACATAGGTTTTGACAATGACTTTGAATATGATACCAATAGCAAAAGAAACAAAAGCAAAAACAAACAAGTGGACTACATCAAACTAAAAAACTTCTGCGTAGCAAAAGAAATTGTTAACAAATGAAGGGGCAACCTACTGAATGAGAGAAGATTTTTGACTGTGTGGGGTTTACATCCCAACCCTCACATTTTTCAAGGGTCAACTGTTAATGTACAATGGAATATTATTTAGCCATAAAAAAGAACAAAACCTGGCCAACTGCAATATGGATGAACCTCAGAGGACATTGTACAAGTGAAATAAGTTGGATAGAGAAAGACAAACATCATATGATCTCTTATATGATATGTGAAATCTAAAAAATACATATATGTAAGAAAAAGCAAGCTCACAGAACATATTAGTGGTTGTCAGAGGCAGGTGGTGGGGATAGAAGAAATGTGTGAATTTTTTTCTTAGTTTAAATAAATTGAATAAAAAAATAAAATTAAACAGAAAAAGAAATTTCAAGGAGGGTACAATACTGGAAAAATATTGAGAAATACTGCCCTGGATGATCTGAGCCTTGTGATGGCCCAGATGCCACCATCCTAGCCTTCACCTCTTGCCTGTCTCCTGCTTCTTTCCCTCTTGCTTCCACACTCCTGTTTCAGGGACAATGGCCTCACTGTTCCTTCTGCCTTGCACACTCTTCCCCTCACATTCATGTGCTCTCACTTAATTCAAGTTTCTGCTCAAACATCCCTCCTCTGAAACTTTTTCCCTCCATGACCGCTGTAGCTACAATGACCTCTTCCTTTTCTAGCCCTGCTTCCTACCTGTTCTTTTTCAAAGCCCTAACTCTTCACAACCGTATTATTTATGTACTCACGAATTTGTTTATTGTCTGTCTCTCCAGCTGAAATGTTAGTTCCAAAGAAAAGGCTGTCTTATTCCTGACCCAATCCCCAGCACCTAGCAGTGTCTGGCACACAGTTAGTGTACAAAAGATAATTGTTGAATGAATGACAGTGTTCTGGGAGCTCCACAAAGAAAGATACTGATCACTCCAGCCTGACAGAGAAGGCTTGGTTTCAAAGTTAAAGCAGCCACAGACAGTTTCTTGTAAAGAAAAGCTTGGTCTCCTTTAAGGCACCCCTGCTTGTGTTTACTTCCCAGAAGGTTCCACGGGAACAGGCTAGCAGGAATCAACAGGGCAGCTCCCAGGCCTGAGCTGGGGGCCACATTTTGGAGATGGTGACACTTCTAGGGCCCCAGTGGTACAGAAATAATCTGGGAATCCGGGGCCAGACAACAGTACTCCCAGCTGCCTGGGTATTTCCTTCCAGGGACCCCGAGTCCCAGAAACTTCCTTAGTCACTTCCCCAAACTCCCAGAGAGGAAAGACAGCACACCATTTAATCGGCCCACTTCTTCCTCTGGGAGTTTTTTATTGGAACACCCTCTCTCATATCATTCCCTGGGAGGAAACTACTGCTTAGGCTGCTGGGCAGGCTGCAGGGATGGGATTTACTGGGAAGTCTGTAGCCCCTGTGCTGCAGCAGGGTCATCTGGCCAAGAGCATGTGGGCCCCAACTCCACATCAGGGAAAGACCAGCGTTTATTTCAGATAAAACCATGGATTCAGTTAAGACAGTTACAAGCCTCAGGAGCCCCATCCTGTGAGGGGAAGTGGGGGAGCTGATAAAGGAGACACCCTTTTCTGCAGAAAATCAAAATAACAGTAATACCATGAGTTCCGGGAAGATGGCGGCGTGAGCAGGGTGGCGGAAATCTCCTCCCAAAACCATATATATTTATGAAAATACAACAAATACAACTATTCCTAAAAGAGAGACCAGAAGATATAGGACGACACCCAGCCTGCAGCTACACCTGAGAGGACTTGGCACCTCGTGAAGCGGGTAAGATACAGAGCTGCGACCTGGCAGGACCCGAGCACTCCCCACCCCAGCGCAGCGGGGAGGAAGTGGAAGCACAGGCCCGCCAAATAACCAGCCCTGGTGATCTGTGCCGGGAGCACTGACACACATCACGCGGTGTTATCACAGATTGGAGAGGCAGAGGTCCAGGATCCAAGACTGCAGGTCCACTCAGCTGGCTCCCCGGGACAAAAGAAAAGTGCGTGCTTTTTTAGGGGTCTTAAAGAGACAGGGGCCCAATGGAGGGGCAAGAGTGTCCCAGCGCACTCAGCCAATCAGGCTGGGAGTCCTGGGGAATTTCGGACCCCTTGGACTGCGGCTGGGAAAAGTAGTTGCACCAAGACTTCCCACAGAAATCAGCACCCTCCCATTCATTCCCTCCCTGTCCAGAGTCACAAAGGGCCCAGCAGAGTGGCCACGGCTGTGGAATAGTGGAGCAGCAGTGCCACCTACAGCATGCTCAGAGAGACTACACCCAGTGGGTGTTTTTTTTTTCTCTTTTTTCCCTTTTTTCTTTTTTTCTTTTTCTGACCACTTCTATCGCCATGAAAAGACAGGAATATGGTACAAACAAAGCTTACCCAGACAACCCCAGAGAGGGAGCATGAAGGGATGGACGTGCACAATCTTCCTGAAAAAGAATTCAGAATAAAAGTGATAACCATACTGATGGATCTACAGAGAAATATGCAAGAGCTAAGGGAGGAAGTGAAGGAAGTGAGGAAATACAATGCAGAGATAAGACAAGCAATCGGTGGGCTTAGCAGCAGACTGGACAAGATGCAAGAGACTTAATGGAATAGAAATCAGAGAACAGGAATACAGAGAAGCTGAGGCAGAGAGAGATAAAAGGATCTCTAGGAATGAAAGAATTTTAAGAGAACTGTGTGACCAATCCAAACGGAACAATATTCGCATTATAGGAGTACCAGAAGAAGAAGAGAGAGAAAAAGGGATAGAAAGTGTCTTTGAAGAAATAATTGCTGAAAACTTCCCCAAGCTGGGGAAAGAAATAGTCTCTCAGACCACGGAAGCCTACAGATCTCCCAACACAAGGGACCCAAGGAAGACAACACCAAGACACATAATAATTAAAATGGCAAAGATCAAAGATAAGGACAGAGTATTAAAGGCAGCTAGAGTGAGAAAAAATATCACCTACAAAGGAAAATTCATCAGACTATCATTAGACTTCTCAACAGACACCTTACAGACCAGAAGAGAATGGCATGATATATTTAATGTAATGAAACAGAAGGGCCTCGAACCAAGAATATTGTATCCAGCATGATTATCATTAAAATATGATGGAGGGATTAAACAATTTCCAGACAAACAAAAGTTGAGAGAGTTTGCCTCTCATAAACCACCACTACAGGATATCTCAAACGGACTGCTCTAGAGGGAAGCACCCCTAAGGCTAAAAAGATGTCACCAGAGAAAATAAAATCATAGCAAAGAAAGCATATCATCCAAATACTAACTAAAGGCAAAGAATAAAACACCTAGTATATAAAGAATGGAGGAGGAAGAATAAAAACGGAGAGAAATAAAGAATCATCAGACTGTGTTTACAATAACTTAACAAGAAAGTTAAGTTAGACTGTTAGATAGTAGAGAAGCTACCCTTGAACCTCTGGTAACCACGAATCTAAAGCCAGCAATGGCAATAAGTACATATCTATCGATAATCACCCTAAATGTAAATGGACTGAATGCACCAATCAAAAGACACAGAGTAACAGAATGGATAAAAAAGCAAGACCCATCTATATGCTGCTTACAAGAGATTCATCTCAAACCCAAAGATATACACAAACTAAAGGTGAAGGGATGGAAAAAGATATTTCATGCAAACAACAAAGAGAAAAAAACAGGTGTTGCAGTACTTGTATCAGACAAAAAAGACTTCAAAATGAAGAAGGCAGCAAGAGATAAAGGACATTACATAATGATAAAGGGGTCAGTCCAACAAGAGGATATAACCATTTTACATATATATATGCAACCAACACAGGAGCGCCGGAATATGTGAAACAAATACTAACAGAATTAAAGGAGGAAATAGACAGCAATGCAGTCATTTTAGGAGATTTCAACACACCACTCACTCCAAAGGACAGATCAACCAGACAGAAAATAAGTAAAGACACAGAGGCACTGAACAACACACTAGAACAGATGGACCTAACAGACATCTACAGAACTCTGCACCCAAAAACAACAGGATACACATTCTTCTCAAGTGCACATGGAACATTTTCCAGAATAGACCACATACTAGGCCACAAAAAGAACCTCAGTAAATTCAAAAATATTAAAATTCTACCAACCAACTTCTCAGAGCACAAATGTATAAAACTAGAAATAAATTTTAAAAAGAAAACAAAAAGGCTCACAAATACATGGAGACTTAACAACATTCTCCTAATTAATCAATGGGTCAACGACCAAATCAAAACAGAAATCAAACAATATATGGAGACTAACGACAACAACAACACAAAGCCACAAATTCTGTTGGACGCAGCAAAGGCAGTTCTAAGAGGAAAGTATATTGCAATCCAGGCCTATCTAAAGAAGGAAGAACATTCCCAAATGAATAGTCTAAAGACACAATTACTAAAATTGGAAAAAGAACAAATGAGGCCCAAAGTCAGCAGAAGGAGGGGCATAATAAAGATCAGAGAAGAAATTAATAAAATTGAGAAGAAAAAAACAATAGAAAAAAATCAATGAAACCAAGAGCTGGTTCTTTGAAAAAATAAACAAAATAGATAAACCCCTAGCCAGACTCATTAAGAGAAAAAGAGAATCTACACACATAAACAGAATCAGAAATGAGAAAGGAAAAATCACGATGGACCCCACAGAAATACAAAGAATTATAAGAGAATATTATGAGAATATATATGCTAACAAGCTGGAAAACACAGAAGAAATGGACAACCTCTTAGAAAAATACAACCTTCCAAGATTGACCAAGTAAGAAACAGAAAAACTAAACAGACCATTCACCAGCAACGAAATTGAATCGGTAATCAAAAAACTACCCAAGAACAAAACCCCCGGGCCAGATGGATTCACTTCTGAATTCTACCAGACATATAGAGAAGAAATTACACCCATTCTCCTTAAAGTTTTCCAAAAAATAGAAGAGGAGGGAATACTTCCAAACTCATTCTATGAAGCCAGCATCATTCTAATACCAAAACCTGGCAAAGACCTCACCAAAAAAGAAAATTACAGACCAATATCCCTGATGAATGTAGATGCAAAAATACTCAACAAATATTAGCACACCGAATTCAAAAATACATCAAGAGGATCATACACCATGATCAAGTGGGATTCATCTCAGGGATGCAAGGATGGTACAACACTCAAATATCCATCAACATCATCCATCACATCAACAAAAAGAAGAACAAAAACCACATGATCATCTCCATAGATGCTGAAAAAGCATTTGACAAAATTCAGCATCCATTCCTTATTAAAACTCTCAACAAAATGGGTATAGACGGCAAGTACCTCAACATCATAAAGGTTATATATGACAAACCCACAGCTAACATCATACTTAACAGCGAGAAGCTGAAAGCTTTTCATCTAAGATCGGGAACAAGACAGGGATGCCCACTCTCTCCACTGTTATTCAACATAGTACTGGAGGTCCTAGCCACGGCAATCAGACAAAACAAAGACATACAAGGCATCCAGATTGGTAAAGAAGAAGTCAAATTGTCACTATTTGCAGATAACATGATATTGTACATAAAAAACCCTAAAGACTCCACTCCAAAACTACTAGAACTAATATCTGAATTCAGCAACGTTGCAGGATACAAAACTAACACACAGAAATCTGTTGCTTTCCTATACACTAACAGAAAAAGAAATCAGGAAAACAATTCCATTCACAATTACATCAAAAAGAATAAAATACCTAGGAATAAACCTAATGAAGGAAGTGAAAGACCTATACCCTGAAAACTACAAGACACCCCTAAGAAAAATTAAAGAGGACACTAACAAATGGAAATTCATCCCATGCTCTTGGCTAGGAAGAATAAATATTGTCAAAATGGCTATACTACCTAAAGCAATCTACAGATTCAACGCAATCCCTATCAAAATACCAACAGCTTTCTTCAGTGAACTGGAACAAATAATTCTAAAATTCATACGGAACCACAAAAGACCCCAAATAGCCAAAGCAATCCTGAGGAGGAATAAAACAGGGGGAATTACGCTCCCTGACTTCAAGCTCTACTACAAAGCCACAGTAATCAAGACAATTTGGTACTGGCACAAAAACAGACCCACAGACCAGTGGAACATAATAGAAAATCCAACTATTAATATATGATAAAGGAGCCTTGGATATACAATGGGGAGATGACAGCCTCTTCAGCAGCTGGTGTTGGCAAAACTGGACAGCTACATGTAAGAGAATGAAACTGGAATACTGTCTAACGCCGTACACAAAAGTAAATTCAAAATGGATCAAAGACCTGAATGTAAGTCATGAAACCATAAAACTCTTAGAAAAAAACATAGGCAAAAATCTCTTGGACATAAACATGAGCGACTTCTTCATGAACATATCTCCCCGAGCAAGGGAAACCAAAGCAAAAATGAACAAGTGAGACTATATCAAGCTGAAAAGCTTCTGTACAGCAAAGGACACCATTAGTAGAACAAAAAGAGATCCTACAGTATGGGAGAATATATTCATAAATGACATATCCGATAAGGGGTTGACATCCAAAAAATATAAAGAACTCATGCACCTCAACAAACAAAAACCAAATAATCCAATTAAGAAATGGGCAGAGAACGTGAATAGACACTTCTCCAAAGAAGAAATTCAGATGGCCAACAGGCACATGAAAAGATGCTCCACATCGCTAATCATCAGAGAAATGCAAATTAACACCACAATGAGATATTACCTCATACCAGTTAGGATGGCCAACATCCAAAACACAAACAACAACAAATGTTGGCAAGGATGTGGAGAAAAGGGAACCCTCCTACACTGCTGGTGGGACTGCAAATTAGTTCAACCATTGTGGAAAGCAGTATGGAGGTTCCTCAAAAAACTCAAAATAGAAATACCATTTGACCCAGGAATCTCACTCCTAGGAATTTACCCTAAGAATGCAGCAGCCCAGTTTCAAAAAGACAGATGCATCCCTATGTTTATTGCAGCACTATTTACAATAGCCAAGAAATGGAAGCAACCTAGGTGTCCATCAGTAGATGAATGGATAAAGAAGAGGTGGTACATATACACAATGGAATATTATTCAGCCATAAGAAGAAAAGAAATCCTACCATTTGCAATAACATGGATGGAGCTAGAGGGTATTACGCACAGTGAAATAAGCCAAGCGGAAAAAGACAAGTATCAAATGATTTCACTCATATGTGGAGTATAAGAACAAAGAAAAAAACTGAAGGAACAAAACAGCAGCAGACTCACAGAACCCAAGAATGGACTAATAGTTACCAAGGGGAAAGGAACTGAGGAGGATGGGTTGGAAGGGAGGGACAAGGGGGAAAAAGGGGCATTATGATTAGCAGACGTAATGTTGGAGGGGCGTGGGGAGGGCTGTACAACTCAGAGAAGACAAGTAGTGATTCCATAGCATCTCACTATGCTGATGGAAAGTGACTGTAATGGGATTGGTGGGGGGGACCTGATGAAGGGGGTAGTTTAATAACCATAATATTGCACATGTAATTGTAGATTAATGATACCAAAATAAATTATATAAATAAAAATAACAGTAACACCATTACCATTTATTGGGGTCCACTGCAGGCCAGGCCTGTGTTGAGATCTCTTTTCATCACTACGCCAATGACCTGCGGTGGATATTATCATCCCTTTTCATAGAGAAAGAAAATGAGGCCGAGGGAGATGAAGCAACTTGCCCAGGGAGGCAGAGCTAATCCTCAGCACAGTGGAATTTTAACCCAGGTATTCTTTTGGGGGGGCGGTATTTTTTTTTATAATTTATTTTGGTATCATTAATCTACAATTACATGTGCAATATTATGGTTATTAACCTACCCCCTTCATCAGGTCCCCCCCACCAACTCCATTACAGTCACTCTCCATCAGTGTAGTGAAATGCTGTAGAATCACTACTTGTCTTCTCTGAGTTGTACAGCCCTCCCCGTGCCCCCCCAACATTACATCTGCTAATTGTAATGCCCCTTTTACCCCCTTGTCCCTCCCTTTCCACCCATCTTCCCCAGTCCCTTTCTTTTTTGGTAACTATTAGTCCGTTCTTGGGTTCTGTGAGTCTGCTGCTGTTTTGTTCCTTCAGTTTTTTTCTTTGTTCTTATACTCCACATATGAG
>JAVSCE010018903.1:0-56822 GCA_032199065.1 Smutsia gigantea
ACTTTTCTCAGATACTCTGAGTCCCTGCTGATCCCTCTCTCCAGTCCCTCATTCTAGCTTTAAATCCCCTTGTCACTGTTGCAAATCAGAATGGACCTCAGCTCTTTCCCCTTTTGTCAGTAGTTACTGAGCAAAATTTGATTTCAGTATTTCAACTACTCTCCAGCTTTTATCTTTGGCAGTGTTAAAAGAGAAGAGAGTATGCTAGTTTTCTGAGGGAGGTGTGGAGAAGAATCTTTGAGGAAACAAGCTCAGCATGGAGGGGACTTGGGTCTCAGAGGCTTGCATGGGGGAGCTGGGGAGTAGGTCACTGAGTGGGGGTGTGGGGTGATGAGGCCTTATGTGATAAGAGTTAAAAGAATGTGTAACATGATTCAGAGACTAGAGGCACAAAATCTTGAACTATAAGAGAAAAGAGGCCTGGTGAAAAGTGAGTTAGTAACCAAGAATAAGTCATCACCCCATTAAGGACAGATTACTTGAGAATGGTTGCAACAGTTTAGTCATATTTTGCCCACTTGGAAAAGAGCTTCAAGTCCCAGAGAGATATAGGAGACCTTGATCTCTAAGTAACTCTGAAAGCATTAATCCTGGAAGTTCTCTGTTAGATAAGCTAGGAGAATCAAGTTACAGTATCCCCCATTCAGTCAACATAAGAATGATATCATTGCATGAAAATTTCTGCAAAACAGTTATAGACAAAGCCCAACAAAATTATAGTATAGAATAGGATTGATTAATACCTAAATCAGCAATGTCTGTTGAGAAAAACAAAAAGAAAATGTCTCTCTGAGATATCATGGTAAAATCTAATAGATTAAAACTTGTCATCAGTTTTCCCACAATTGTCAGGGAAATATCATTTATACATTTGCAAAGATTATTCCAGAAAATCACAGCTAATATTTTAGTTCTTTTAATAAAAGGTTTCAGCATGGATTAAAGGAAATGTAATGTTAAACACTGGGTATGTGAGACATGAATAGTATTTCTTTGATGACTAATACTGCTGATGGGATTTTACTGGATTCGTACTGAACATACTAATTTTACAGTTACTACAGTGGTCTGGGAAAGGAAGATGCAGTCACAGATTTTGTGGCAAAAGCTAAACTCTTCAGAAAAGCAAACTTTTGTTGCTAAATTTCAAAGTATTTAACGAGACTATGCAAGTAGTAAAGTAACATGGTGACCGGATACCTAAGTAAGTGAAAGAGTTTCATTTATATCTGTATTATTCAAATGATAATATGATCTTATATATTCCATTTTCATATATAAATATCATATAAATATATAATGTATATTCTATTACTACAAAGATTTTTGTGTGTGTACATACATGTGAGTGTGTTTATGTGTATATAACTATGTATGAACACAGCAATTGTTACTGAATGCTGTCAAGTAGAAAAGAATTAGTCTTTGCCAAATCTACGATGTGAGAGGGACATTGCTAAGTACAACATTTCGAGCCCAGTGGGAAAAAGAGTTTTCAGTCAAGACCCTGAAAGCTATAAGAATGTTCAAGACAGAAGGTGTCCAGAAACAACCAACAATAATTTGGGAAGGTCCAAGATTAAGCCATTAATGATCTCAGGGGCATCTTCCTCAATTGTCTTGCTTTCCATATTTCCTCTTTCTTGAACCTCCTCTTCTTTGTTCATTCTGTGTGTTGTCCATTTGGTCATCCTTTCTGGACCCATTGTTAGGTCCCTTTTGCTTTGCCGATTCCTCTTTTCTCCACTCCCCAAATTATTTCTCCCTCTGATATTTCTTTTGCTACTATTACCATGACCAGAATAGTTGTTATCCACTAATCACTGTCAACCTGTCTCATCACCTGTGGAAGTGAGCAGGTGTAATACCTGCTTTATATATATTGACTTGAATGTCATGTGAGTCAATACATACATAGTGGCTTATCAGTTTGCTTGGAATAGGTTCAGGTTGTCAAAGAATGTATTTGCTTTTTATATTTTATTTTTGTTTTTATTTATGAGGATGCTTCTCAGCTTTTTCTCTATTCTAAGTCTTTCTTTTCTTTTTTAACAGAAGAAACAGTAAAGGTCTAAATTGCCATTGAATAGGTCTAATTTAAGTTCATTTTTAAAAGAAAAACTAAATTTTCTCATGGATATTCATATGGTGAAATTATTTCTATATCCTAAAATATTTTACAATAGAAAGGTGGATAAAAAGCAGAAGTAAGAATATCATCTTTCCACTTACATCAGCATCTTCTCTTGACTTCTTTTTCTTGGGAGTCCTATTATCTCTGTACTAGCAAGGATTAATAACTCAGGTTCATATTTTTTTAATGACATTAATTTTTTAATATAAAGCAATATATATTTTAATATAGAACATAAAATTTATAGATAATGGAAAAATCTATAAAAATCTCCTGAAATTTCACTAGCTTGAGATATTTTGATGTATATCCTGTAGATGCATATGGTATATCTGTATACTGAATATATTGTTATAAACTTCTTTGTTTCACTTAGAACACATAGTAATACTGTCTACATCATCAATGGTCTTCTAAAATTATTATAATTCTACTGTAATTTTTTATTACAGTTTCCTTCAACTGCACTGATGCAGTTTATCAGTATCCTTTTTATCTTTTATTCTTTCCCTACCATATCTTATTTTTGTTTTGACTTTATTTGAAGTATTTTTCACACCTATGTTTTGTTTTCTATTTCCACTACTATCCTCTAACTCATCTCTTCTACTTTTACTTATTATGTGGACTACTGAAATAGAGTAGTGAAACTGAGCTCCTTTAATGACAACCTACTCTAGGCCAGGAATTATGCTAATAAAGGAAAATGAATAAAAAATATTATTTCTTTATGTACAGGTAATAGAGAAATGGAACTTTCAATGAAGCATGATGTATGCAATAAGGTGGTCTTTCACAAAGCAATTATGGGGAAATTTATAGAAAATCTCAGAAAAATACATTTTATAAGATATGTTTTATGAGACATAAATTTATAGGAATTGTGGTCTGCTATTAGTCTATTCTGAACCATCATAATTAGATATTAAATATTATTTTTAAAATTATTAAATGCTAAAATTAAAATGGAAAGGTCAATAAATTAGATTTGAATCGTTATTTTAACATTAACGAAGCACATCTACATTCCTGGAGGAAAAGTGTTCTGGAATTTATTTTTAAATAGGAGGAGAATTGGGTCTGCACATACATGGACACACATGAAATCAACACTCAACCTACACTGAAGTGAGGTGGGGATGGGGAATACAGAAGAGTCCTGCAAAACATCAAATATAAGCTAGCTGGTTTATTTGAAACTCAACCTGAACTTCCTGTTCTGTATTTTATTTGCTAAGCGTGACAACTCTAAGTCAGGGCAATCTCACTGAGGGTGGAAAATCTAACCTGAGACTTGAAGGATGGAAGCGACCACGAGAAAAACAAGAGGAGTGCAGGAAACAGCAAGGGCAGGGCCTCACGCAGGAAAGAGCTTGGCCTGCTCCAGCAAAAGGGAAGAGGTGGGTGGGCTTTGGAGCAGCACGAACAAGAGCATGTTGGAGAAATTGTAAAGAAATTCAGTTACGGCCACAGTGATGGGAAGCAGCAAAGAAAGTGATCCTATTTGTCAGATTCATGGACATGTTGAACAAAATGCTGTGGACATTAATATATTTCAAACAGGAGATAAAATAACCAGAATCATATTCTACAAAGTGCATCCTGGCCACAGTGTTTAAGACAGATTGGAAATGGTTGAGAATGAGAGCGGTTAGTTCCAATTAGTTCTGAAAAGAAATGGTAAGAGCCTGGATTAACAAAAGCAGAAGATACTATCCATCTCTTACGGCAGTGGGTCTCAAATTTTTATTTGCAATTTACCATTAGAAAAACATTTTAAAACAGTACACACAGCTCTATAAAGAATATTACAAAATAATAATGCACTTGCCATTACTACATGAAATACTCCAAGATTTTCAGTTCTAGTCCAATCTATTGCTTTTCATTAAAGTCATTGGAAATGATCCACTAATTAGTGTTCATGCTTACAAATGGGTTGTAACAAAGGATTGAAAAATATTATATTGAGACCAATTTGAAGTGATGTCATCATGTTTGCAGTCTAGGAAGGTGGAGGCCCTCCTCCCCACAGAGACACTAAGTTGACAACAAAACATGGGCCAGAATACCACTGTATTCAATACCAATCAAAGTGAAAGGAAAGGACAGTAGACAGCAATATGAAGCCATGTGAGAATATAAGGTTCTCCACTAAAGGTAAATAGACCAGTATAATAGCCTGCACTATTGTCTTTTTTGTACTTATAATTTAAATGATAAAATCATTTTTAAAAACCTGTAAACCTATGTTAATAGGCATACAATATGTCAAGTTAATATGGGTGAAATCACTATCATAGAGTGTGAAGTGTGAAACTGTAAAGAGTAGAGATTTTGTATGAAATTAAACTTATTTTGTTATCAGCTTCACATAGAATGTGGTAATTTTAAGATGTTTCATATCATTGCAATGGAAATAACAAAGGAAATATAGAATATACACATAAGGAAATGAGAAGAGACTCAATGCATATCACAACAAAACACAAAGGAAAGTAGTAGAAGAAGGGAGGGACAAAAAGATATAAAATATACAGAAAAAAATTTTTTAAATGGTCATAGTAAGTCCTTCCCTATCATTAATTACTTGAAATGTATTAAATTCCCCAGTCAAAAGACATAGACTGTCTGAATGGATTAAAAAATAGGATCCAACTACATTTTAACTACAAGAGACACACTTTAAATCTAAAGACACACATAGGCTGAAAGTGGAAAGAGGAAAAAGATAATTCCATACAGATAGTAACCAAAAGAGACTAGCAGTGGCTATACTAATATCAGGGAATTAGACTTTACATCAAAAATTGTTATAAGAAAAAAAAGGACATTATTTAATGATAAAAACCAATTCACCAAGAAGACATAACAGTCATAAATATTTTATACCAACCCTCAGAGATCATAAACACATGATGCAAACTTTAACCGACTTGAAGGGAGAAATAGACAGCAATGCAATAGTAGTAAGAGATTTGCATATGCCACTTTCAATAATGGACAGGCAACGACATGAAAGATCAGTAGGGACACAGTGAGGACTCAAACCATACTATGAACCAATTGGACCTACAGACATGCACAGAACACTTTAACCAACAACAGCTGGATATAATATATAGTCTTCTCAAGTGCATATGGAACATTTTCAGAGTAGACAACATGTTAGACAACAAAATAAATCTTAACAAATTCAAGAATATTGAAATCATACAAAGTATCTTTTCTAATCACAGTGGAATGAAACTAGAAATCAGTAGTGTAAGGGAACTGGAAAATCCACAAGTATGTGGAAATTAAATGCACTCTTCAACAACCAATTCATCAAAGAAGTCAGAAGGGAAATTAAAAAGCACCTGAAGCCAGATGAAAATGAAAATACAACATACCAAAATTTATGGGATGCAAAACAGTAGGGCTAAAGGGAAAGTTTATAGCTGTATATGTTAAAAAAATAGGAGAAAGATCTGAAATCAATAACCTGATTTTACACCTTAATGGACTAGTAAAAAGAACTAAATGCAAGCCAGAGAATTAAGGAAAAAAAAAGTTAGAGCAGAGCAGAGATAAATAAATTAGAGAAGAGAAAAAAACAGTAGAAAAATATCATTGAAACTATGAGTTGGTTTTTGAAAAAATTAACAAAATCGACAAACTCTTAGCTAGATTAAGTAAGAAAAAAAGAGAGGTCTCAAATAACTCAAGAAATGAGAGACCATTACAACCAATGCCAGCCACAGAAATAAAAAAAGATTATGAAAATACCATGGACAATTGTACACCAACAAATTGGATAACCCAAGAAATGAACAAGTGTCTAGAAATATAAAACCTACCAAGACTGAATCATGAAGAAATAGGTAATCTAAACAGACTAATAGTAAATAAGGAGGTTGAATCAGCAATCAAAGTTCTCCCAGCAAAGAAGAGCTGAGGACCCCTTGGCTTCACTAGAGAATTCTGAGCTCAGTCACTGATGCCAGAAATACCATGATAACAAAACCAGAAAAAGACACTACAAAAAAACCCCTACAGACTAATACTACTCAATATAGATGCAAAAATCCTCAACGAAATACTAGCAAACCTAATTCAACAGCACATTAAAAGGACTATACGCTATGACCAGGTGGGATCCTGGTATGCAAGGATGTCCAATATATGAAAATCAATCACTGTAATGTATCACATTAACAGAATAAAAGGACAAAACACTAAATGATTATCTCTAGATGCAAATAAAGCATTTGATAAGGTTTAACCCCCTTTCAAGGTAAAACACCCAACAAACTATGAGTGGAAGAAACTACCTCAACATAACAAAGGCCATTTATGAAAAGCCCACAGAAGACTGACACAATGGTAAAAGACTGAAAGCTCTTCCTCTAAGATTAGGAATAAGGCTAGGAGGCACAGTCTTTCCACTGCTATTCAACATAATATTAGAAGTCCTAGCCTGAAAAATTAACCAAGAAAAAGAAATTAAAGTCATCCATATTAGTTAGGAAAACATAAGATTATCTCTGTTTACAGATGACATGATTTATATGTAAAAAACCAGGAAGATTCCACAAAAATTAAAATAAAAAAATAAAGAATTTCAGCAAAATTGCATGACATAAAATCAATGTTCCAAATTGAGCTATGTTTCTAAACATTAATGAACAATTAGAAAATGAAATTAAGAAAACAATTCAACTTACAACGTCAAAAGAGTTAAATACTTAGAAATAAACCTAGTCAAGAGGTAAAAAATTGTGCACTGAAAACTACAAATCATTGCTGAAAGAAATTTAAAAAGGCACAAATAAATGGAAAGACATGTTTTGGTAGATTGGAAGAGATAACATTGTTCAGATATTAAGATAAGACAAAGTGATTTACAAATTCAGTGCAAAATCTCAATTTTGCAGAGATAGAAAAGCTCATCGTAAAATCATGTGAAATGTTAATCTGGCCAAAATGATTTTGAAAAAAAACAAAGAACTCATACTTCCTTATTTCAAAATGTATTACAAAGCTACAGTAATCAAAACACAGTGTGGTAGTGGCATAGAGATGGACAAATAGACTAACGGAACAGAATAATGAGCTCAGAAATAACCCTTTTATATATATAATTAAATGATCTACATCAAGGTTATAGATGCACTGGGGAAAAGACAGTGTCTTCAACAAGTGGTGTTGGGAAAACTGGATATCCACATGCAAAAGAATAAAACTGGACCCTTATGTTAAATCATATACAAAAATTAACTCAGGTGGATTAAATGCCTAAAACTATAAAACTCCTAGATAGAATAGCTTCATAAAATGCAAATGATATATCTGATAAGGAGTTCATAAACAGAATGTACAAAAAAACTCCTACAACTCAACAACAAAAAATCAAATAACCTGATTAAAAAATCCGCAAGGGACTTGCTTGAATAGACATTTCTCCATAAGTGATGTACAAATGGTCAAATAACACATAAAAAATGCTCAACATCACAAATCAACCAAGAAATGCAAATCAAAACCATGAGATATCAGTTCACACCTATTAAGATGGCTCTTATTAAAAAAGAAACAAAATAGTTGGTGGGGATATGGAGAAATTTGCACTTCTGTCTATGGTGGGATTGTAAAATGGTTCAGCCATTAGGGAAAACAGTATGAGGTTCCTCAAAAAACTAAAAATAGTAGTACTCTATGATCTGGGAGTCCCACTTACATATAACCAAAAGGATTGAAAGTGGGATCTTGAAGAGGTTTTTGCATATCCACATTCATAGCAGCACTATTCACAATAGCTAATAGTTAGAAGCAACCCGAATATCCATTGATGGATGAATGGACAAATAAAATGTGGTATATACATACTACGGAACGTTATTCAGCTTTAAAAAGGAAGGGCACCCTGTCGCATGCTACAAAATGGGTGAGACTTGAAGACATTATGCTGGATGAATAAGTCAGAAAGACAAGCACCGCAAAATTCTATTTGTGTATCTAAAGTTGTCAAATTCGTAGAAATAAAAAGTAGAATGGTATTTCCAAGGGACTGGGGGGAAGGGGAAAGGGAGTAACTAGAATTTCAGATTTGCAAGATGAAAAGGTTCTGGAGATCTGCCTCACAACAAGGTGAATATACTGAACGCAACTGTACACTTAAAAACAGTTAAGATGGTAAACTTTATGTTATGTGATTTTTAGCACTATAAAAATAGAACCAATTAATCTCCTGTATTTTCTCATATCAAATTATATATTTCACCTCTCGTCATATATTATGACAGTCATTGCATCATCTTTTCTACCATGAGATTGGTAAATCGCTTATCTCCTAAATATCTCAGATAGACAAAACAAGGCAGAAGTGTAACATAATACCTTCAATACATAGGACATTCAATCAATACTACCATGTAGTGACACCATAACACTACCTCATTTACTTCCCAAACAACCCTATCAAGTATTTTACTTATGTTGGTTTTTTTCTATTATAAATAAGAAAGGAACGACCCAGGAGGATAAGCAACCTATAGAAGATCTCATAGTTTTTAATTTTTGAAGTCAGGATTAGAGTTCATGCTTATCTCAAAAATCTGTATAAAACCAAAACCCATATTCTCTACACTATGCTGTATTTTATGGACCAGCCCTCATCTTCCCCCAAATTTGGCATTAGGGTGACTTTATTGAGGTAGGGAAGGACAAAAAAATTTTAAAGAGTTTATTGTTTTTCAGACTAGATGCTGGTTGCCTTAAATATGCTATTTTATTTAATGTGAGATTTTTATGCCTATTTGTAGATCTGAATGGCTAGACTGAGGGAATACGGTAAACAATGTATTTGGTTCTCACAAATTCCTTTTCAGCTCCCATCTACTTGGTCTCAGACTCCCACTCTGTCAGCTCTTCCAATGATGCTGTAAACATCAAACTTCCTGTATTACGCTCCTTGTTTTTTGAAATGGCTGTAGAATTTTCTTTTTCACACAAGTGGACTTGACTGATAAAGGAAGGGAGAATCATACTTTGTTAGTAAAAAGCACCTCAAGATGAAACTCAGTCACCGATTCCAACCTTGGGTAAATAATAAGCTTACATCTATGCCTTAGAGAAATGTCTGTTCCAGTTCTTTGCCCATGTTTTTAATCAGGTTATTTGATTTTTTCATTATTGAGTTATAAGAATTCTTTATATATTCTAGATATGAATCCCTTATCAGATATATGATTTCACAAATATTTCCTTTCATTCTGTATGCTGCCTTTTCACTGTGTTGGTTGTGTCTTTTGAAACACAAACATTTTTAAGTTTGATTTAATCCCATTTGTCAATTTTCGGTCTTATTTCCTGTGATTTTAGTGACATATCCAATAAATCAATGCCAAATCCAATGCTTTGATAATTTTTAATCTCTTTTCTCCAGGTCTTCTCAACCTAGGTTAACTTGCTCATTAAATTTATAAAGTTGTAAATACTAGGTATCCAAGAGCAAGAAAATTTCTTGAAATACAGAATAAATGTGTATAGCATCTTCACAATACTAATGATTTGAAAGGAAAAAATGGAAGGAGTAGAAGATCCTTTATGTACACAGCTAGTAGCATTGCAGGCTAGTAGCTTTCTCAATCCCAAATGTCCAATTTGTAATATTTGTAAATAAATTTCACTCATGACAAATATAAATTAATAGAGAGATAATGAAAATACTTTATAATCTGTACTCCTCTATTTCCTGAGGATGCTGGCTTATGTTTTGTGATAGTCAAGAAAATTTAGAAACCAATATATGATGCCTTTTGTTTTTACAAAATTCCAGTTCCCTTTTACTTGGAATATTTTGGATATAATTTTAACTACATTTCAGGAGACCCATGATAATGATATAAAGGCAAATAGATTGGATAGATGGACTTTTATATAGCAGATTAAAACACCAAAACTTCTGGAAAAATGAAGAGTGAACAAGATATGATTGAACATCACAAATTAACATGGTGCCTATACTCAATAAATGTACCATTATTCTTTAAAAAGTAATAAAGAGTTAATACTAAATTTTTCAACATCTGTAGCACTAAGACAAGAGGGTAATGTGAAGGAAGGCTTAACTGTAAAAAATAATTAAATATTGTATAACTTTATCAGTTACTAGTCTCACTCAATAATATATATATCTTGTCAGTGAATCTCCAAATGAACCTTACATTTTTATACTCCACTAAAAGCAAATGTACACATGATTTTTCAAAGACTAGATACTTAATTATATGTTTCCCATATTGGATCAATTTTCAAACTTCAAACTTTTAAAGTGATTTTGGAGTAGAGCACACCCTGAGAATGCCCTTTTAGCCCAGTTTCTTACAGCAGCTCTACCAGCGGCATTCACACATGCGCGCAGCTCTCCTTCTTAGGAGAAGCCTCCCTTAAGATCGAAAAAATGACCACGAGAGGTCAAAATACAATTCTGTGAACAATCCAGTCATTAAATAGTTGGGTTTCAATATTTCAATGTCTAGTAAGAGAAAATGGTTGAGAAGTAAGGAGGGCAGCTGGTATTTTACAGTTTGCTCAAACTTTCTGTTAAGTGGAAAATAGACTTACGTGCTTTTATTTCTTTTTAGAAAAGATAAAAAATGACATTAATGGCATTCCTGAAGATCTGTAACTGCATGGAACATGTTGGAAAATAAGCTCTCATTGCTTTGTTGCAGTCTTCTTTTTTTCAATTCAATGTTAATTCAAACTTTAAAATCCAGATGGGCAGCACATGACAAATATGAGTAATCTCAGCCAATGAAACAAAAGTATTTGTTTCCACCCAATTTAATGTGTTATTTCCTCCAAGTTACAATAGAAAGACAATAGTTTTTAAAAGAAAATGCCAATAAATAAAAAAAAATTAATGGGGGATAAATTCCCAGAAAAAACCATTATGTTCATCAGTATTAAAGAAAAAAGATTGTGTTCATTGTATTATATCATTGGTAGTATTTAAAGGTTATTCTTGAACTGAAATTATAGTCAAGTCTTAACCAATAAGTACATCTTCAGAAAATTCTTAAATTTTAGTTAATTTTATTTTCATCACTCTGTCTCCAAGATTTAACAAGAGCTGGTAAATATAGTTATACATTTAGCAATTCACATTCGAAGAGAAGGGTTGGGGAAGATGGATGGAGGTCCTAGTGTTAATTTGAAAGCCTTTCTCATAATTTCCCGTTTGACACCATGGAACTTCAGTGCCTTCTGCCCCTATGTTTGGAAACTCCTGGTTCCATTTCTTCAGACTAAACAGACACATGCTCTCCTGAGGTCATGGCCGGAGGAAGGGAAGCCTGTCTGTGTGCCTGGGGCAGAGAAGTGCTGAGAGAGGATGGTCTCCGGTCTGCACACTGGGAAATAGGGTGGATGTGCGTGGGGCGAGGGTGGCGATTGCTCCTACACAGATGTCTCAAGCAGTCCCTCTGTTTTTCAAGTCTGCACCTCATCTTCTGTTCTTTGGCAACTCATTATCTCCAAGCAAGCCCAGAGGTCTTTAGCAGAAAATGATCACCTTTCTTTTTGATATTCCTCTCTGCAGGCACTTAGTTTGTAACTTCTCCTCAGAAAAGATAATTACCCTTCACTGTGCTTTTCATCTTTCAAAAAACAGTTAAGTAGTTGAAAGTCCTAGCCTATGTCTAACCTCTCTGCTGCTGCCTTCTCTCTCCCTCTCTCCCTCTTTCTCATTCTCTGTCTAACTCCTCTCTCCCCTTTCTCCTCTTCTCCTCTCCTCCCTCTCATCTAATGTAGGATTTGAGAAGGGGAAGTAATGAATGTATATGGACACTTGGTGTCTGACCAGACAGTCAAACTGAGGATCCCAGTGTGCTCTCTGGTCTGTGCAGAAGGACCGGCTTCAGACTAGGCAGCCTTGAGGCTGGAGGTTAAAAGCCTGAATGATAACAGCTGGGCTGACATTTCATTCACTGCTTGATTAAATACTGCCCTTTTATTTTAAAAAATCATATATTTTTTTGTTTGAGTCATATCATTGATGTAACTGTGGCTTTTCCATTTCTTTGGCAGTACATTTTCTGGTCTCTATGATTTAGTTGATTTTAGCTTCTATTTTAAATCTATTGGTATTTATCATGTTAAAGAAACGTAGAGGTGGACATATCCTTCCTGCAAATTCCTTCCAGACTTTCTTCTGGTTTACATTGTAGACTTGTCATTTAACTCTATCCTACTGCTTCATGTACAATCACCTCTACGTTCCTTCTGTATGCCTTCCAAGGCCTTCCATTATGTGAATTCGACCATATAACATCATTTTCTGTCACTCTTGGTCTCTAGCCAAGTGAATCTTCTGTATGTCCTCCAAAACCAAAGTTCTGCTGTCCTCTACACGGGATGCTGTAGGGAAAATGGAAGTTCCCACGGCCAGGAGGCTCACCTGACCCCAGTCTACTTGCCCATGGTGCATGTGCAAGGATGCACTTGGCCTATTGCATAGGTACATGCTAGTACACTGTTGGCAAGAACCATTGTTATTTGTGTTGCTATGTGAAGACCTCTACCCAGTGCTCTGCAAGGAGGTGGAGGTGGACTGTGGACTTGCTGGATGCCAAGGCGATTCTGGTGTTCCTCCTGCTCTCCAGAGAATAAAGCGTCGGTATAAGACTTTTGCTCCCAACGTTGAGCGTCCTTATTCAGTCTCAGTGAATCCAGAGTGAACTCGCCCAGAGCTGAAACCCTCCAATGCTACAGATACTGACCCTTTTCCTCTAGAGCTCCAGTTTCCAGATCAACTGGTCCCTTACCTGGCACCACACTCATGACTTCCTTTGCTTTCCCTGAAATGTTCACTTCACTGCTGTCCGTCTTCTAATATCCTCAAGCTTCAATGCAATGTCCTACTTTCTTAGCCATCTTAAGCACTTCCTGTGTTTTGTCTTGTTTAGTTAATTGTTTCCTCCAAAATCATTCTTATCTCCCTGAAATAGGTTTTAAACTTTGAGAACAGGGGCCATTTTTCCTTTTCTCTCCAAGCCTCACTCCACAAATCCTGTTTCTGAGCAGTTGATTGGCCAGCCTCAAAAGGTCATCCCTCTCAATCTGTTACTTTTCAGTTGGTGGTTTTATATGTTGGTTTTATTCCTTGATGGTCTATTACATAAATTAGATTCTGAGAATCAGTAAGTTTGAAATTTTCTTTAGTTGGATCAACTGGGTGAGGGAGGATAGTTTGGTTCTGTGTTCATGGTACATTTTGGTGGTCCATTTTGGAGTATAATGAAGAACCAGTTGGATTTACAATTTCTTATTTCAAATTTTCATGTTTGTAGAAGGATAAATTAGCTACTGATATCACCTACCCCAATTTGGGGTCCTCATTTACACAAAATCTCTTGATTTCTCTTTTCATTTCTCTCTTAGGTGATCCCAAATTTTAAGAATTATATTTTGATATCTTTGTAGAGATTTGGTTGATTTATTTTATGTTGTTTTTTATTTCTGTCTGGTAAACTTAATAAGAGGCCATAGAGTCGTTTTATTGCAGTTTGTTCTTAGTTTATCCCATGTTTAGTTAGACTAAGTGCCAAACTGCGCTTGGAAAACTTGAAAAGGTAACTTCTAGTTAACCAAAGTTTATTTAATGATAAAAAGAAAGCAAGCTCACTCCTTTAAACTAGGTGTGAGAAACTGATTGGAGCATGTTGAATACTGCCAAATGTTGCAGAATCCAGCTAATGATTTAATTGGTAGCAAACTGTCATCCACCTAAGTAAATGTCTTAACACCTGTTTCTTTTAGTCAGTTCTTGGTGACTTAGACCTATAAATTCTAAATCATTAAGGTTTTGCTGTTATTAGAGTATGTTAATGTAAGACTCCATTTGGTTGGTTTTAGAGTATCTATAAAAGTAAACTTTTCCCCTTTTCCCTACTCCTTACCTAACCATCTCATTTTTATATGAGTTTCCTTGCCACTGGTGGGAAACTATAGTGCTTCACTTAAAAAGATATTACTGTAGTGGATTTTAATATTTTGGCCACCCAATGCCACAGTTTGATTTGCGGTCATCTTACTGAAACATGAAAGCCCTGTGCCTACCCTCCTCTTCAAAAGCTGCCTTCAGATCACTGGAAATTCTTTCGGCATCTCTTCACAGTGGCATGTTCAAGGCTTTGAAGCTTGACATTATGAAACAAGGCTGAAAGAATGAGTTGGACTTCATCCATTCCGCAGGAAGATTGTGAAGCAAGCCTTGCTACGAAAACTGGTTCTGGACAGTTCAGAAGCTTTTCATCCTCAGTCTTCCCTCTCATCCTGTGAGCATGCCGTCCTTCAGATGGGGTCACTTTCTGTAAAGTTAACCTAGAGTCAGGTTTTGTTGTTCTTTGCAAACAAAACAACTGTTTTAACAATGCTCACTATTATTGTTATTGTCACTTTCTATATATGCCAAAACATGCCTCAGAATGAAGCTACATGATGCCTTTTATTATTAATTAGAACTTTTTTATTATTTAACATATATTAAGTACAACGCCGCCCCCCTCCACACACACACAAACTCTAATATTATGCAATGTGTTCTGGCATCTGGAAACTCTGATGCAGTGAATATGAGATTCTCAGAATGCTGGAATATCCAGAAGCAAAAAAGAAAAAAAAAGATTTAAGACCCTGAAAATAGAGTCTCTCACAGTCTGAGGGTAAGAAAGTTATGAAATAGAAAGAAAAAGAACTTGAAGGCACTTTATATTTTAATAACTACGTACTGCTTGGTAAGAATACAATCAGATTAATGCTTATATATTTGGAGTAATGAATAGAAATGTAAGTACAAATACCATTTAATCAATGCAATTTAAAAATAAGACAAAAAGAAAAAAGCTAACATTTTCTCATGTCTTTAGAAAAAAATGGTACATACTTTGTAGAATTATAGAATGTCTTGAATGAATAAGACAAACTGTAGTCTGAGACAAGTTATATAGTGTGAAGGGAGCCTAGAGATCATTTAATAGAGTCCCCCAAGCCACTGATCATGTTTGACAGTACTTTACAATACTTCAAGTCTAATAGAGTTGATTCTTGGCTTAAAAACTGAGTGTCCAACACTAATCCCAGTGGCTTAGGTTTTCTGTTTCTACTAAATCTAACCCTAAATCCTGACCACTCCTTACCTCCTCGGTGACGAACGATGACATGTCATCACTTTGTACCCAGATAATGTCTGTTTCCATAACACTGTAACCCTTTATTTTCTGTCAGAGAACATTACAGATTTTGAGAAGTTAAAAATAGATCCTCCTCTGGAGGAAATGGGAGAATGCTATCTAATCTGATCTCATTTCACAGATGAAATTAAGGGTTTAAAGGAGATTACATCTTCTTTCACTTTAAAAGAATTAATGTATAAGAAATGCCTTAGAAACCAGGTTATTTGTATAGCTATAGTTTTACTGAAATTCTGCATGTGAGACATCTCAGTCCTAGAACTTATTTAGATTCCAACACCTTTTCTTTGAGGTAACTATAGTGGCTTCAAGTGAGAAGTTCACTTGAGCTTATCTCACAGTTAAAATTTCTGCTCAATGACTTCCTCTCAGTCCTATCTTCTATTTCTGGGCAAAACATAATATTTAATACAAGCTTGATTAAATTGCCATTCATTGTTTTTAACTGAATTTGCAATTTTTAGCCTCAAATGTTAGTTTGAATTTGTTTCAATCAGCAGTTTAGAAAAGGAATTTCTTTCAGAAAAGTATGTGACCCAGATACTCAAAAAATTGTTTCTATATTTGGTACTTTATTGTTTTCCCTGTTTTGAAACCAAACCTAGTGAAAGATTTGCTGATACATTTCACTTAGTTTTGAATGAAAAAGTGGATATTATTAATTTCTTGGGTTTTATTTCTTAGAAATATATTTCCATGTGCAATCTGGCATTGGGAAACATACCATCTAAAAGTATTATGATTAAGAAGAAAAAGATGATAGATTTATTCTTATAAATCAGTCAAGTTATTGCAGACACTGTTTATTTCAATCAATACTGCTCATAGTACTAGTGCATATATCACATCTTTTAAAACTTAACACACATAAGATATACAAGGCACAGCAGCCAGGAGAAGATGATTCATCTCATTATGAAAAAGTGAGAAATTTAGTTTACTCTGTCTTAGATTTTTGTATTATCTTGGTGGTCATAATACTTGTATGTGGTAGGCATTCTACTGGGAAAATTATATTTCTAATGTTAAATATCCTCATATTTCAACAAGAAATTATGTGTCACAGAGCTACTTTCTTGCTGAAGATGCTACGGACACAAATAACCACACACAAAAACACACAAAGCACTAATTTAGACCATCTAAATACAGGGCTGTTGAGTATAACTTAGAGGGACTGAAAGATAGCAGTTAATACAGAATGGAAGCCCTCAAACCCAAATGAATGATTTTAGAAGTAAGGGAGGAAAGAAAAATCGAGAGTGAAATGAACATCAGAGAAAGCAACTATCACTTGTTGAGATAATCTTTTCTACATGTAAACTCATTTTTTCCTCCTAGTTTTTTACTTGCTTGCTGATTAGTCAATGACATAAATGTTGTAGGCCATTATGTGATGCAATAAAGGATCCAATCCAGAACATAAAAATTTAGGTAGTTATGAATTCCTTTGTTTTATTTCAAAATTCTGTATGAAATGGATTCTAGAGTCTTCTTTTGTATCATAAGCATACCAGTATGAATATTAGTCATTGCTTTCAAAGGCACTAGTTCTCTGGTGATTCTTATTTGTATATCAGTAGTTGCCCTTTTCAATTGGGTTGAAAGGATGCTTTATATTTTCAGTTGAGATATGGCTTTGATTGAGTATATTTATGTGAAAACTAAGAAATAAGTTGGATAGTTTCAAAGTAATGCAAAGATCGAGATCAAGGGAAAAGTTGGAATTTTATTACCAGATCAAGAGTAGGATGCAGAAATAGAGAAGAAAGACAGAGATAGACTTCTGCCTTTAAGGCTGGTACTTTTTTTTTTTAATTTATTCATTGCATTAAAAAAATGAAGAGAAAAAAGTAGCTGAATAACTTCTGGTTGGCTGGTTGCTGGTATTATTTTTATTGGCAAGAGCCTCTGAATGGCTGAAAGGCGGCTATTAACACTCTGACAGAAAGTGCTGACAGGGTGATTATAAGATTAACACCCTATGTTATATTAAGAGTGTCAAAACCTCACTCTTACCTGTCAGTGGAAAATAACAGCATGAGCGGAAACATTACAGAAACAACTATTTCTAATGGTAATGTACCATGCTTTGGTGTGTCTAAACTTTTAGATGCCCATGTTAGCTACTGAATTTAGCTGACTGTTGAAGGCATCCTTTCTTTACTCAATAAGGTGATTTCAGAAACAAAAGGTTTATAAGAACTATATATTACAGTCATTGGAGTGAAAACCTCACATGTGATTTAGTCAGAAGATGCTAATTATGAATATCATTTATTTTATAAATCCAAGTTTTCAAAAAATAATTCTTTACCTCAATTTTGAAGAAAATTTTAACCAACAAGATATTTTCTGTGTTGCCTCTACAAGGCTTTGTAGGCCAAATCTGAAAAATCCCCAATATTCTGACCCAGAAATTATATAAACATGAAGTTTCCCTTCAACAAGGTGTGTGTTTGTTTGTTCCCTCTGAATCAGAGCTCCTCCTCTGCGGCGCACACAGCTCTATGAAGTGTATAGGAATGTAAAATATCAGCATCAATTAAATCCAAAATACTCTAGTATTTTCTTGCCAGCGAATGGCTCTTTGATGTGTCAGCTTGATTATTATTTCGACAGAATTTTGCTTGGGAAAAACGTAAAAGTTGAGAATTGCAGGACAAGGGACAGTTTGAGGAGATGCTGACTTTGGAGGTGCTGAGTCAGAGAAGTGAGGGTTTGAGTAGAGAAAATGATCTATCCCAGATCAGTGGGGGGCCTAGCAAGGTCAGTCCCATTTTGGGCTCTAATAGATCTATTACATCATCAGGAGTCCTGGGATCAGCTTCAGTTTCCTCCTTACGTTGTCCTAGATGACCCATCCATAGAATGAAATTGGTCCAGGGTCAGAGCCTGGGACTCTTGAGGCTTCAGGGGTGCAAGAGCCAGGCCCAAGGAGCAGGGGAAGCGGATGGGAGGGCAGGAGCTCAGTCAGGGCCACGGGCCTCACTTGCCTTACAACCTCAAGATATTTAGATAAGCGGCATCAAACTCCATTTGTAGTCTTGCTCTATGCTTGTGCCCCACAAAATTACGGGTAGTCTTCACAGGAAACTATTCTTACCCCCCAATTTTTTTCTCATTCATGTAAATAATTTTTAAATAGCTCTGTATTATTAATTCAATCCATTAGTCATGTATTTTATAGGTAGGGTATTTATTCATGGTATCTTTTTATGAAGGCTGGTAACTTCCATTTCAGCCACTGCATTAGTTAAACAATTAATAAGCCCAAGAAAGCTCCTGAATTTGTGTTACCAGCTTGGTGATCAGAGAAGGTCTGAGCCATTTTATATAGACATCATCGAACTCCACTGCAAGCAATGGACTTATTCCCATAATTTATGCTGACCCTTATCATAGTATACCGTTCAACCTGGATGGATGGTTTCCCAAACAAACAACACAGAAAAGTTGGAAGAAGCCCTAAACTCAGAATCACTGAATTTTAGTGTCAGGTCTGCTTTTAACTATGGTTCTGAACAATTTATACTCTCTGAGCTTCAGTTTCTCAGTTGTAATTTGAGCAAGGTGGAATATACCAGTGGGGTCCTTATGGCCCCAAGCAACCTCTCAGGACCTGTATAAGGACAGGAGGAGTAGTGGTCAGGATTCCCATCCAGGTCCAGTGCAACAACTTCTTTCAAGAAAATTTTCTTTTATAAGATGTGACTTTAACAAATAATTCTGCTTTGAAACAGTAACAGTTTTCAAACCACAGACCAGCTAATACCAAAAGTCCATTCCAAGTAAAGAATAAAATAAAATAAAAAACTCTATGATTTTAATTATGTGGAAAAGCAAAGAAACGCTTTGGATAATCAAACCTAGGTGAAACTCTTCTTTGACATTCAAATAAGAACAAAAAATAAATCTAACAAATTTGCTTAAGAATACTCATTCCCCTTGATAGAATCCCACATTGGTTGAAACACTCATTTTTTAGCCCTTGCAACCCAGAAAGGCTGATTTTTCTCGACACATATTCTCTATTGTATTTGTCAGGATTCCCACATGGATACACCAGTTTGATGAGGATGAACAAACAGCAGATTGTGGTCATTGAGTAATTAAAAGCTAATAATGAGAAAGTGACTTTTATGAAAATAAGGATGGGAAATTACTGAGAGATTTTTTAAAGAGAAGAGCAACACTGACTGAATGGCAAGGAAGGAAGATATTTGGTTGATTGGGGTGGAGAAATGCAGGAGGCAGGGAATGTAGGAAGGAGAGGGAACAGTGGTCCAGCTGTGAGGTGAGCAGGGCCCGAATCTGGCACAGGGGATGAGGGGCGAGGAGGACCTGCATGTAACTTGCCAAAGAAGACAAGTCAAGTGAGTGTCAGAATGGGAAAGGAGCCAGGATCCCAAGGCACCCCGTCTACAGTCTCTGTTCACTTGAGCACAGTTTCTCTTTTGGGAAAGTAACCTTTGTCCTTTCTCCTAAGTACTTTCTAATCATTCACATCCTACTATAAGGTTACATTTTAATGGAAGTTAACTCAGAGCCTTCTCCAGTGACATGAAACTGTTTTCTTTCACTCTGTGGTTTAACAGTTTCTCCACAGTAACAGGCAGTCTTTTTATTACCAGAAACATGGACCGTCTTTGTGGTCTTTAGCCATGGCAAAACTCCCATGAAAGCCAATGGGAGTTGTAGCTAAGTAAACCTTAGTGAATAATACTCATTTTATTTTTACAAGGTTTGGACTATGAAGCAACCAGAATTGCTATTTGCTCATTATGGACAGCCTTTGGTTCCCATGAAAACATCACCACAAATAGGATGTAGGACTATGTCTTCCTTTAGGTATAGAACACAAACCTTGAAATCCTGAATAGAAACCACTCCTTCTTCAGGAAGGAAGTACATGTAATTTTAACTAGTTCTTGATTATTGATTTATTATTCTCTTTCTTTTGCCAAGTTCATTGACACCTGCAATTATTTTTACAATATATTGTTTTTAGAAAATGAATCATCTTTTCATTCTTTTATGACTCCTAAGACATTCTCCGAGTCCTGTTTCATCATGAAAAGTAAGTGGGGAAAATACAGTTTCAGAAAAAAAGCGTTACCATTTAGGGAATGCTTTGGAAAAATATGATGTATTTCCTAAATAATTTTATCAGAATTTATACCAGAAAATCAATAGTGCTGTTTGTGTTGGAAATTGGCTTATAATCAGCTCTGTGGTCTGATGTGGAACAGAATCACAAAATCACACACACACACACACACACAGCCAATTGAACCTCACCATATCACTTTATAATGATCGCTATGACAGCCTCTTGTCATACTAAACATTTGAACATTACCCTCTCTCTTCATCCTCTTGGTTTTGATAGTACGTGGTTGACGCTGGAGGGAAATCTATTATAATCCATTAACTGAGCACAACTAAGAATATCACTTTAAATGTTTTTCTAGTTTGGATCATCTTAGAAAATGTGTCATAAGCTTGACTGACTAAATCATTCACTCCAAAGTTTCTCTGGCAATCTTACGATACAGGTCGCTGATGACCATTTCTTTTTCCTGGAAATGCTATCTTTCCTTTTCTATGAATCGGCTCTTTGCTGGTTAATTTCCTACATGTCTGACTACTCTTTTTCAGGGTCTTTGATTATCTCTTTTTTCTTAGCCTTCTACAAAAACTCTTGTTTCCCTTCTTAAGAATGTTGTCTTTTTTTTTCCCCTGGGGGAGCTTTGTCACAACCACATCTTCAAGCGTCATCTCAGCTACAAGTCCCCAGGCTGGCCACCCGCTTTTGCAATAAGTTTTACTGGAATACAGCCACACTCATTCATTGTTATGGCTGCTTTCTCACTGCAACAGCAGAGCTGAGCAGTTGTGACAGAGAACGCATGGCCCTCCAAGCCTAAAACAATACTATGTGGTCCTTTAACAAAAAGTTTGCTGACACAGGACCTAGAGCATGGTTGACTCTCCATAATATTGCAGCAGGAGATGGAAAATTCCACATGTTCAAAGTTAAATTTATTTATGCTGTTGTTATCTATTTATTGTTTCATTGAATACTTGAAAAGTGCCTTTATCCACCTTTCCCCTTAGAGTTCCTGCATCTAATTGGTCACAACAGTCTGCTATCTCTTTCAAGGCTGAACTCTTATCAACCATTCTAGTCATTGATTTTATCCTTCTCTTACCTGAATATTTTAGTCTCTAATATCATTTTCAGCATTTATTCCTCTAAATAAACCCACATACTCTGTGTCCAGTAATATTGAATGCCTGTCTGTTCAGGTATTTATTGTTTAAATTCCATTAAGATCTTCCATGATTACTTCATGATAAAGTCCAAATCCTTCACATGCCCTTCAAGTCCTTTTACTGTACATTCCCACCTCCTATTGCTACAAGTACCCTCTATATTTTCAAGACACTAGTTCCCAAGCACTTGATATCCTTTCTATCTCATGCATGTCTTTGTTTATTATTTTCTCTGCTTGAAATTCTTTCCCAATTTCTCTTCTCTAATCCTACTCATTTTTTTTCAGGCTCAAACCAAATGTTAAATTCTCAGCAAAATTAAATGTTAACTCATTCTGCTCTTATTTGGCTTAAGATATAGTCAACCTTCATCTATCTTTAACAAACTCTCAAAGTAAACAGGGAAATTTTTCCTACTGAATATAAATGTGGTCTTAGAGTCCTTTTCAGGAGGCTACTATGAAACATCTAAAGGTGCTCTAAGAGATAACATCTGTGCCATAGCTTATGATAAACCACATTTTTTTTAAACTTTGCTTTCTTTATGAGCAGGGACAACAACTTCTTCATATGTTTATTCCAAGAACCCAGAAAAAGAATAGACCCTTAAAAATTATTTAATCTGCTCTGTTGATCTGAATTGATTTAATTTGAGATGGAAATGCTAGTATGTTATTCCAAGTTGGCTGTTAAGGAGGAATTTCAGGTCTGATTTAAGATGACTTAGAGACAAATACATCATCTTCTGATCTGAGTAGTGAGGGCATGTCTGTCTGTTGAGAATATGACCTTCAGATCACATAGTAATAAAATGATAATGATAATACAGTTTATAGATTATTTTCTAGGTATCAGGACCTTTATATTTTACCTCATTTAATTCTAAAACAATCTTATTACTATCCTTATACTCATCTCCTCCTCTCATCATCTCATTTTAAAGATAAAGAATCTGTAGAGACTTTAATTGATTTCCTCCAGGTTAAACAAGGATTAAGTGGCATACCTGAGATTCCATTAGTTCTGCCTAACTCTAAAGCCTGGGTTCTTAACAAATAAGACATATTGGTCCTTTATTTAAATTTAGCTCTACTATGTCTATGAGGCAATGCATGAATAAGTTGTCCTTCTTTTAAGTGGTATACAAGAATGATGACAGCATGGAAACCTTTCAGAAGGGCCTTAAGAGTGGAGTAGATCTGGAGCGGCTTCTAGTCATTGCGGTACGGGCCTTCCAGCCGAGTCTGTCAGCCTATAGACACAAGACAATATGCGAAGTAGTATCAGGTTTCCAAATGACTGTCTTCACTGGGTTTTATTAGAAACACCCAATATAGCTGGAGAATTACAATGGTGACATTTCGAAAAGATATTTTCTTTGCCACCATCTTTCAATTTCCTTAATGTAAAAATCATTTTCTTCATGTTGTCAATTACAATTCATTGTCTTAAATTCCTTTTTGCTGAGGCCACACCATCCACCATAAGACATTCTACTCCCTGTGTCCTCTGCTGCTGACATGCAGTATGTTGTATCATTATGAATACATTATTATTATATATTATGTCCCATATTTCCCATTGAAAACTCCCATTTTCCTTTCAATTCAAATCTGTGCTGTCATTGTAGGAAATTTCAGTTTTCAAAGAAACACATCCACATCTTGGCTCATTTACATTCCTAGCCATGAACTCTTAAAGCCAAATTCAGGAAACTGGCATAACCTGAAATTATTCCTCTCACAAAATCCATAAATCAGATGGCCACTGTCAGAAGACAAGCGATTGCCTCACATTTCAGCACATCTTGAAAGCGAGGTACTGGTTGCCCTTTGTTCTGAACTACCTTTAAAAGAATGATTGTATAGGAAATTGCTTCAAAGATAGCAATAAAGTCTTCTTCCAGAATAGGGGGCATGTTTGTTACAGCTCTGAAAGATAGATAATGTTTCCCTCCAAGAGCAAAGGGCCGTTGGGTTTACCACCCAGTATAGCAGATATAATATCTTCTACGACAGCAAAGGGCAGGCATGCTCACCATTCCAAAACATTCCCGTTCTCTGAACTCAAATCCCTGCATGTGTAGGTATTATCTGGCCGTGTGTTGCCCTGTGGAAATTGGGGCCAGCAGAACAAGCAGAAAATGTATTATATTCTGGCTCATTTTATTCCTGTGAGTGTTCAACCATCATTCATCTCTGAAACAAGAGTCTGTGTATTCTTACATCCATGAAAGTGGAGCAAGCTCACTGATTACCTTGCATAGAGGGTAAAATCTTCAAAGCCTGCACAGTTTTGTCATCTGCTCACTACCGTCCCTTGGAGAGCCTTCCATTTCGCCTGCTAATCTTGCCTCCTGCCATCTTGTTCTTTTCTTGGCCACTCAACTTGCCTCAAGTGCAGAAGCCTCTGCTGTCTTTATGAATTTCTAGTTAATACTCCGAACCACATCACCGATCTCTCTTTTCATTAACTTCACCTGGAAAATCGTAATTTTCCTGATTCCAACTGTATGCTTTCTTTCTTTCTAAATGCAGCTTGCTGAGGACCTCTGGGGGAATATACAACAAAGAATAGTTAGGTATTGGTATAATGTAATGGTCAGCAATGTCACCTAGTTCTTCACTGTTTTTCTACTCATGACTCTCTGAATTTGGGGGAGTATCTTTTAAACTCATCCCATTCTCTTCATCTTCAGCACTATACCCCAACTTTCTTAGTTCTTAGCAAATTATATTGCCTCCTACCTCATAAGGAAGAGAGGAGCCATACAATGGGATACACCTAAACTTTACATCACCATTGTATAAATCTCTGCTTTTTTTTTACATAAAATATCATTTATGACTATTTTCTTGACAAGAGCATAAAAGTCACATATTTGATTTAAAATACATTCACATTAATAAATGAATCCTAAACATACCTAGCACAATGGTTTTATTCCTGTTGTTTATTAACTTTTTCCTTCTTAAGCAAGATAAACTTGTTGATCCAATAATGACGATTCTCTCTGCTTCATTGAGTGGGAAAAGAATCAAGAGGAATGAGCTCCTGCTTCTGATGTATTGTCAGAGGTCAGTATGTCACAGGCCTCCTTATTCCCCTCCTTTTCATCTCATCACATAGGCGGTTTACCCTCTTACATCATCACAATCATAAGGAGGGTGAGGACAGTACAAGAAGATATTTTGAGACAAAGAGCACATTCGTATAACTTCTATTAACATATATTGTTATAACTGTTCTATTTTATCATTTTGTTGTTAATCTTTTACTGTGTGTGATTTGTAAATTGAACTTTATCACATACAAGCCTCGTATATATGGGATTCAGTGCTACCCACTGTTTCAGGCATCCACGGGGCATCTCGGAGCACGTCTCCCATGAATAAGGGAGGAGTACCGTATAATGGGGTGAGACCACTGTGGTCGGCATGTTCTGGTTTGGACAATGCACTGCAGTCCAACCTGACCCTGGTGAGTTTCTCTGAACAGAAGCTTGGAGAAAAGCAAAAACAAAACAGTGCCGTGGAGTCAAGGTTCAAGATAAATCACTAACATAGCATCTTACTTCAGGCAAAATGACCAGGGAAAGGAGGCCTGAACCACTAAAGCACCCTGAGCTGGAACCAGGGTGGGAAAACAGGGGACACAGGTAATGGGGCCACATCTTTTTTGACTCAATCATAGGTTAATTCCCCCTTCGCTAAAAAATATGTACTTGATGTTAAGAGTACTCTTAACATAAGAGTGCTCTTGATTTCGAAATCTAGAAACATGAGTGAATTATAGCGAGGGTTAAAGAAAACTGTTTTTAATCTGTCTAGAATCAGTTTCATCAAAACTCTCCCATCTCAGGCCATCTTGCCGTGTGTGCCTAGGACCGCATCCTGCTGTGCCATTAACCAGTCTTGCATGTGGCACTATGCTTTCTGAAGCTCCATACTCTCCTCCGAAGACTTAGCAGCACAATTTAAATGTACTCAAGACTATTGCACACTATTAGATCTAGTGGCCTCCATTCAGTCTCTCGTACTTAATCTCATTACACTTTTAACATAGTAGACCACTCATCCTTCTTAAATAGTTTTTTCTTGGCTTTTAAAAATCGCAATTTCATCTTTTTTCTCCCACCTTTCTTTCTTCTTATTCTTTGTCCTTTTCTCTGGTCCCTTTTTCTCATTGGCTACTTTTCTTTTTCCTTATCAGACTGTCTCTAACTAGGTGATTTCCTCTACTTTGAGAACTCCTAAATGAGACTCTATGCCAACATCCCCAAAATCCCAGTTTCTACACTGGAACATACCTTCCAATTTTCTGGACCTCATATCCTGGAGCTGACTGATTTAATCTGCAAGCATCACAAACAAAAATGTACAAATGGATCTCGTAATTCCCTGCCTTAATCTCTGCAACCCACTCAAACAATTATACATTTTTAGGTTTGTATCTAAAATTTTTCATTAGAAATTAAATATTTGCAAAGGATGTAGTTTTTAGAGTGTTTTGGAGTGACATGCAAACACATCACTACTAATTTCTATTTGCAGCCATAAGGGAGTAACAGGTATCAGCTTACCCTTGAGCAAATAACTGTAAATCTGGACAAAACATATGAAGCAACTATTTTTAAGCATTGCACCCCAAATAGCATAGGACTGTGAGCAACCCTAAAAGCCAAGGGCTGTGGTCCTTGGAAGAAGCATATGAAGTGACCTCCAAGCTCACATTGGCTTTCTGTCTGGGGGTGCTTTTCAAGTCACAGCAGAGATATAACTGGAGTACAGAGAGTGGTGGGAGATGCCTGTGGGCAAAGAAATAGTGAGTAGCATTTGGGTTTACTGAAATGGTTGAAATTGTCATTAGACTTATTGTTATAAATATAATAACCTAAAATAAAATAAAACAATATTAGTATAAGATTCGATATCTCACAAGTAAATCATGATAAGATTTTTTTAAAGTTTATTTTGATATCATTAATCTACAATTAAATGAGTAATATTATGGTGATTACACTACCCCCTTCATCAGGTCCCCCCCTAACCCCATTACAGTCACTGTCCATCAGCGTAGTGAGATGCTATAGAGTCACTACTTGTCCTCTCTGGGTTGTACAGCCCTCCCCGTGCCCCCTTGATAAGATTTGATATAAACATAGCAAGTAAAATATTATTAGAAATGCATTTATAAATGCAATGAAATAGTTTTTCAATTATTTACTTACCTATTGCTGAATATCACCTATTGGGAGAATCATTCCTCTTCCTAGTTTTAAGTTTTATAAGTAATAAGTAATAAAAAAATACCTAATTTAAACAAATAAGAATATAGAACTGGAGGAAGGGCTTTCTTAAAAATGTCAATGCCACTTATTTTAACCTAGATTCTAGAAGTCACACAGTTATTGATCAAAAAAATATCTATTAATGATCTCACAAGTGATAGCTAGTATGTGCAAATAGAGTTGATTTTTATGTATTAGTCTTATAGCCATCCACCTTTATAAAATTTATAATAATTGACCTGTAGTTTCTTTGGGTTTTCTGTGTAAAGAATTACATCATTTGCCTATTATGACAATTTTATTATCTCTTTTTAATTTCTTAGATAGTAATGTCTAAAATGTACAAATGGATCTCATAATTCCCCGGCCTTCATCTCTGCAACCTGCTCAAATAATTATACATTTTTAGGTTTATATCCAAAATTTTTCATCAGAAACTTTTTAGCATTTTTAGCATTAAAAATGTGAGCGTTTTTGAGCTCAAATAGGACATTGCATTAAAGTGAGGATAAGAACATCTTGTCCTAATTTTAAATGGAATGCTTATAAATTTTCCTTATTTGGGATCATATCTGTTATATGTTTTTCATAAATGCTTCTTATCAAGTGGAAGTTGCCTCCTACTCCCAATTTACAAAGATGTATTTTAAATTTCAAGCATGGCTATGTATTATCATCACATGTTTATCTGTATGTATTGATATTATACAATCTGATAACATCGATATGGAGCTATCTTTGCATACCTGAGACCAGATGAATTTAGCCATAACTTTATTTTATTTTTTTTACTATGTTGCCCTTGGATTTGCTGATATTTTGTTTAGGAATTTTGCATTTATAGTCATTAGGTCAGTAGGTCTGTAAAGTTCCTTTCTTGTATTATAGTTTCTGACTCTTTTATAGATTATACTGATGCCCTGGAATAAGCTGAGGAGTGTTTCTTTTTTTTATTATTTATGAAAGGGTTTACATAAGTGTCAAAACATCAGGCCACCACCATGGTGGTCAGGTGTAACCATGTTGGACAGAACAAATGACTGATGACATTTAGTTTTGGGGGGGAAGATTTGTTTTGGGTTATGGTGGGTATAGGGTCAAAGTGGGCTGATGTCAATGATACAGAAGCATGGTTCGTGTTGGTTACAGACGTGGTTGTGGGCTAATATAGCCTTAGAAGCATAGCTTGGAGTGTGGGCACTGAAAATTGCCTGACTTTCATAATGTGAAGCTATCACTGGTTGACTTTCAAAGGTGTGTTCACAGGAGTGGTCACTGACTAATTAAATAGGCTTAAAACACCAACTGGCTGCCCTACAATTTCAATTCACTTCTGACACTCCATGGAGTTGACACACATCTCACAGGCTAGTGAGCTCCTTCCCGCAAGACTGCCCCCACTTCAGATACCAGTCAAAAGTCCTAGGTTCTTAGGCCACCTGCGCTCCTGTCTGACTTGCTACAAATCTGGGAGTTCTCACAATGCTCTCCCCTTCATATCTGATAATTTTCTAGAAAAACTCACAGAACTCAGGAAAGTGCTCTACTTAAGATTACAGTTTTATTGTAAAGGGTACAGCTCAGGAATAACCCAAGGGAAGAAATGCATAGGACAATGCTGGATGAGGGACGGGAGTAAAGAACGTTCATACTTTCTTCTCCTGGAATCTAGGCACACCACCCTCCCAAAGCATCACCGACATGGAAGCTTCCTGAACATCCTTGCTCAAGAGTTTTTAGTTGAGACTTCATTATATAGATATAGTTGATTAACTTTTTGACGACATGATTGAGTTCAATTCCCCAGTTCTTTTTCTCTCCCTGAGGGTTGGGAGGTAGGGTTGAAAGTTCCAACCATCTTACTATGTGATTTGCCAGCCCCTCTGTTGAAGCTTTCTGTTGGCACACCATGAGTTGCCTTGTTAGTATAAACTCATTTCAAAATGGGCTTATTATGACTAATAAAAAACACTTCTATCACTCTCAGGAAATTCCAAAGTTTTCTGAAGCTCTGTGCCAGGAACACAGGGCAATGACAAAGTCCGTATATTTTATTATGTACACACATGGCTCTAGAACAATCCAGTTTCTTGTAGTGTGGGGGCTTACAAAATTCTCGGGTCCCTCTTTTTATTTTCCATCAATCAAAGCTGCATCCATCAGGGATTGTGCAGCTTTCCATCCTTTCGTAGAGGTGGTTTTTCTTGCAGAGTCTGGTTTTCCATTGCGTTTCCATCAGTGATTTTATCCTGTTTTTGGCTTTGGGTCTTTCCTTGTATCATCTATTGGGAAAAAGGTTCCGTGGAATCATTTAATACTCTGGATGATATTTATCAGGTAACATGAGATGACTATGAGGAAACGGGTATAAATAAAAATATTATAAAAGGGATTGGAAGGCTCTCCGGAAGATTTCCCAGGCCTGATCAAGGAAGTAAAGTTACAGATGAGGCATTAGTTGGTCATACCCTTTGCTGTCCTAAAATGATTTCTCCTTAGTGTTTGTTTACAAAAAAAAGCCAGTGTGTCCTGAATATGATGGGTTATATCATGGAAGAGTTTGTCTAGTGCCAATTGGAAACTATCTAATGTTATTTTAATCTCATGCATTTTACAACTTGACTGTTCCCACTGTCTCTTTCAGAATTTGGGGCCAAATCCTGAATATCTCAATGGATTTGTTTTTCTGCTCTATGAGGAGTCCTTGCTAAAAGACTTTAGTCATAACAGCTGCTAAGATTAATGATCTGTGGGCATGTTTTTTGTAGCTTCCCTGTGAAGCACTCTCTTATATGTTCAACCCAAGACAATCCTGGGCAAAACAAAAACACATGAGACTAGGCTGTGTACATGTAGGCAAACAAAAGGGAATGAAAAGGATAAACACATTAACTGAAACAAGTATTTATCAAATATTGCAACAAAATAAATCTACTGACACTATACAAAGGCCTGTATCTAATTTTCTTTCCCATTTGATGCCCCACTTTTAAAAAAGGCCTAATTGTCATATACTATGATGTAGGCCTAATTGCCTTTTATAAAGACCTACTGGTTATAAATTCCAGTTTAAAAGATTAAGTTAGCAACAATAAACCAGAAGTCAAGGGAATGCTCACCTGGCAGCAAATTTGAAGGATAAATGGTATTTGGGCACAAAGTATCTGGTTAACACGCTAACTGGGCTGAGGGTCCTACAGAATGTAACAAAAGGAAGCGCTATGGGAGTCATTCCTGGCCTGGGTGAGAAGAATAAACTGCTGCTTTTATATAGGATTTTGACAAAGAGTTTGTTTTGTGTTGTGTTGGGTGGAGAGGCAGGTGTGTTGCAGTCGTTCTTGGAGTATAGTTTATATTGGTAGCAGAGGCCAGAGTGGGTTGCTATGAATCTTTGAAGTACATTTTCTGTTAGTTACCCAAGTGTATTTTTTGTTGTTGTTGACCACACAGATAGGAGTCGGTTAATGTCAGCTTTAGAAGCCTGATCTGTAGGGAGTCTGATGCCAGTTGACGGATGTCGAAGTGTAAGGCCGCCACTTACTGGTTGGCTTTCAGACACAAGTTGACTGAACACAAGTTGATTGTTCAACTAAATGTACTTAAAGCTGCTGCTGGTGTTTACTTGTTATTATGGCCACAGAACAGTCACTTTTATCCTTAGAGTGTGGACTTTCAATTTTCATAAGTTAGGGCTCATCCATTCTTTGGAAGTTTAATAATTTCCGAAGTACCCAATCGGACTCTCTGTGCCTGAAGTTTTATTTAGGGGATATTTTCGTTTAACTACCACTTCAATTCTTCAATGATTCCACGACTATTCAGGCTTTTCATTTCTTCTTGGTTCTTGATAAAATTTCTTCTTGATTCTGATTTAGTACGTTACAGTTTTCAAAGTATTTTATATACATTTTCAAAAGTGATAACCTACATTTATTGAGCAATTGGCCCACATAATGTTACTGAACTGGTTCCTTTGTGGGAGGAAAAAGGTTCTGGAACTTCTTTTTCTGCCATCTTGCTCACATCACCTTTATTGTATTTTTGATACTCTGTTGTATCATTGCTTTCTTTTGTTGTTTTAATTTTTTCTTTATATCATACGTAACTAAGTCCATTTTGTTACTCATTTTCTAAATTCATACACTGGACACTTAGCTCATTCATTTACAAGCTTTCTTTCTAATATAAGCATTTAAAAGAATAATATTCCTTGAAGTATGGCTTATGCAGCTCTATTACATTTTGATATGCAGTGTTTTATTAACATATCCTTCTAGCTCTTCTAAATTTTCCACTTTGCTATCTAATTTGTAAGTTATTTGGCAATGTTTTAAAAAAATTTCCAAGTACAGCTAACTTTAGTTATATTTTTATTACTAACTTCTAAATGTGTTGTTTTGTGGTCAGGTCCGATTCCTTTCAACATGCCGGACCGGCAGGGACGGCGGGATCCACCTCCTTGTAGAAACCTTAATCTGAGTCTTCCAAGGAATTTAGAATTTCATTAAGGGTAGAAGTAAAGGGAGGGCAAGCTTTTTTTTGAAACTTGGAAAATAAATGTTTTTATCTATATCTGTAACTAAGCAATTTAGATAAAGTTGAAGTTCTTTAGATTGTCTTCGCTTTAATAAATATATTTCAACTACTCCTATGATCTGGTAAGTTGGCTGCATCCTTTCCAATTTGCCAGAGATGCCCACCACTCCCTATTTTAGATGTTAGACGTTGCCAGTCACTCCCCTAATATTGCTCGGCCTCTCTAGACGTTCACATTGAAACTCCTACATCGATGCCGATCATGGATTCCCAAGTCCGGGGCCCGCGCCTTCACCCGGAGCTCTGCCCCACGCGGCCCGCGTCCTGAAGGTCAGCCAGAGACTGACGGGGCAGCAGGTCTCTCCCCATCCTGTCCCAGAGTAATGGGCGTCTGCAGACCACGGCGTTCCGTCCTTTCTCCAATATGCTCTCCCATGAGTTTTATTCATCTCAGCCTCTCCGTACTGCTGAAAACCAAGCACAGCAGACATCCATCTGAACAACCTCTTTGAATGTGATAAATTCACTTCCAAGTGAGTGGTAAAAGATTTAGCATGGTAAAAACAATAGGACACAAATTGAACTTGAAAATGTCTGTCTGCAATGTTTGAAACTTTGGCTTCTGATCATCTCCTCTTGTTTTTCATTATATGACTATCAATAATGTGCCTGAGGGAAAAACAAATTCTGCTGAATCCTTAAGTCTGAATTGTTCAAGGAATTTCCTATTGATAGCTAAACCTGGTTGCAAATATGGGCAGTATACTTAAGGACATCCAGAAATGGATTAAATGCGCATCTAAGAGAGAAGGAAGAATCATGGATGGCTCCTCGATTTTTAATTAGCAACTAGATGAAATGAATGGCAGGGCTATTTAATAAATGGTAGAAACTCGGGAGGAACTGGTTGGAACTGGATAATGATTATCTTAAACTAGTAAACATAAGCTTGAGTTTATTAATTTATTGAGTAGCATGATTATGGAGTATGCATTATTTGTACCAGTATTAGTGAAATTCAAATAAAAAAATATTGAACATAGAACCAGACCTGAGTCTACAGCTCACACTCAATTCATTATGTCCATTTATATAAAGATGGTCTCATAGTTTTATAGCACTAAAATTCTTTTCACTTTTATAGTTCTATGGGTATAAAGTATATGAGCAGAAATTTCTGACTTCAGTTTGCAATTTGCATATAATTTTTCTTTATAGTTAGTACTTTCTGTGTCCTATTAAACAAACTGCTGCTCACGCAGGGACTTGCAAGTTCCTTAAGATGTTATGCTATGCTTTCCTCTAAAATAACACTGTCCAGAACTTTCTGTCATGATTAAAATGTTCTATATCTGCACTGTCCAATATAATAGTTACTAACCACATATATTTACTGAGCTCTTGAAATATGACTAATGTGACTAAAGGCTTTTTAAATTGTTTTTCAACAATTAATTGTTAGTGGTTATTACATTGGACAGCACCACTCTAAAACCTTTGTTTTCCTTTTCATATTTACACCTTCTGTACATCTACAATTGACTTTTGTGCATGACATGAGGTAAATGTAAGGATACTTTTTCTATATATAAATATCCAATTGATGAACCACATTTTTTTTCATAAGACCATGCTTTTCCACCCACTTCACTGCAGAATAGCCTTTATTATAAAGCAGAAGATCTTAATATGTGGGTGCTTATAGATTCTTTATTCTGTTTCTACTAATATGCACAGTGTTTTGAATAATTGGTAAAGATTTTGCAAAGATAAATCTCAAGGTGGTATCTATTGTAAACAGCCAGTTTTCACCACACACATTCTATTTTGTCATATTTCTGATCAGTTCAAGCACTTTACTACATGATAGTTTCAATGTGTCTTGGTCAGTTAAGGATAGAACTAATAAAGATTCTGAAATACAGGCAATGTCATTAATAAAATGACATCATTATCATTAATAAAGAATCTCATTAATAAAATGGCATGCTTTGCTGTTTCTATTTTTTCTTTAAATGTCACCTTGGAAAGAGGGCTCTTATTTTTAAATGGTCTGATTTCGCTCTGGGGACACACATGCTTGTGTGAGAGAAGTGCCTGGACGTGGTCCTGTGTTTGGTGAACAGGGAATAGAAATGGCAGCAAGGTATCTTCTAGGAATCAAGTTTCCATATATATACTTATTGATATTCTTTTCAATATTTTCCATTTGTAATTTAACAGCAATACTCTTTTCACAGGTACCACTACAGTAAACATAAATAAGAAAATAGTTCTTTTTTTCTTTAAAATTAACTTCTGCTTTAAGGTATCTTATTCATATCTAGTGTGGGAGTTTTGTAATGTTGTTTCTTAGCAAACAAGTCAGTAAATACTCTCACCAGGGACAACAGTAAGCTGCCTTTCCATCTGTTTGCATCATGATTATCACCTTTGGGAAGGCTTAATTGATTTAAAAATATAAGTAAAATACTTTTTTAATTCTGCTGAATGAATTCTCATTATATTTCTGATTTAATTACAAAACAGATAAAATGCTTCCCCCATAAAGTAGCCCAAACTATATCCATTTCTATAAAGTACCACACAGGATGTGTACACCTTTTTTCTTGAGTGTTCAAACATGCAATAGTGGGAAAATACTGGAAGGAGGCAGGAGACCTGGGGTTTAATCTCTGTGGAGCCAGTATAAATTTGACACCAAACCACTTGGTAAAGAAATGCCACCTTCATTTACTTCTGTAAATTAAATTCAAGGTACATAAAGTTTTCTACCTGTCAGGTGGTCCAATCTTAGTCATTATAAGGGGCCTACACAGTGCCAAATCCCAGGAATAGGACTTGGTCCCTGCTCCCTGAGGCCTCTGGGCAACTTGCCCTGTTTGAATGCCCAGGGGCAGCTGTACTGCCCCTTCTGTTTGCTGCTCGATTTCTGCCCTGGGCAGCTGCACTACATCTACCCCAGCTACCAGGATAATATCAACACATTTTTTTTTCCTTAAAAAACAAACAAACAAACTGATGTGCTGGGTAAGGTCTAAAAAACGAACTTCTCTCTTTTTTGCTTGTTTTTTTTTTCTCTTGTAAAAATAGATGTAAGGGGATGTCAGAATATGACCTTCCTTCTTTAATTTCCACTGAGTTCCCATACATTATATATATAAATGTGTGGTATAAATCTGCATATGAAATGCTCATGGGAAGTTGCCAAGACCCGGACTACTGACTCTCTTTACCTCCTAGAAAATACGAGAAATTACAGAGGATGCAGAAAAAAGGAGGACGTATGAGTGAGGCAGAGAGAACTCAGGAAGTCTTGAGAGCAATTGAAAAGCTACCAAACTGTGTGCCCACCCGAGCTGCAGGAGGAAACTGCTTGCCCAGAGTTTATTCAGTTTATTAGGCAAGTGAGTCATGAGCATTTCCTCTATCCAGAAGAGGGCTGTGCAAGGTGGAGGGGCGGTTTGGGTCCTGTTGAATAAGGCAGTGTGGAAGAGGGAAGCAATTTCAGCAGAAAGAGACTGGCTGGTTCCAATTAGACATCCAGCAATGAGAGAAGAGTCCCAGTAGACCAGGCAGGGTAGACAGACCCATCTGCCAGGATCCTGCAGGATTCACATGGAGAATCTGGGAATGCTCCACCAGAGAGTCTGTATTCCTATCTGCCAAGCCCAGGGACCAGGAAGGTCCTTAGTGTGGAGGGAGGAGGTCACTGCTGCCCCCGCGGACCTCTCCCTGCGATGGAGTTAGATCCTGGTGGGAGTGGAGTGGCACGCCAGGGCATCAGAGGAGGGGAGACTGGAAACAGACAGCCAGAGGAGGGGAGACTGGAAACAGACAGCCGACGGCCTCTCTTTGTTGGTTTCTAGCTGAAAGCTGGTTTCAGCTGCAAAACAGATCAAACGCAAGCCTAAGTTTGGAGAGGCACTATTTACTGAACTGAGACTGCTTGAAACTTGTGACCACAAGGCCCCTATTAACCAAAAATCAGCAGAAATGCCTCTTGACTAACTGAACTTTTTCTTCTGGGATAGGGTAGCATTATTCTACACTGAATAAAGTTTAAAGATCAGAGGAAGTCAAAAGTATAATGAAGTTAAGCATATTAACTACACTAGTTACATGGTAGTAACAACTCCCTGCCTATTTCATATGATTATTTCCATTAAATACGTTATTATTTGCTAAAGATTTTGTAAACTGTCAAGCTCACTATAAATTCACTACCATCGGAATGATCATTCCGGTTCATTGGAAAGATTACTGAGCACCTACATGTGTGAGGGACTGACCAGTTTTAGTTTATATAACACATAGACAATAGAGCAGGAGAAGGAAAGTAAAACTATAAGCATGTTGGACAAGAATGAGAGTAATCTTAAGCATGACACCTGATGTGCAGAAAGAAATAGAAATTCCATGATCAGAACTATGCTTTAGGGAGATTATTCTGACGATAATTTTGAACTGGAACAAGGGAAATCTCAGAAAATGACTTTCCATTTCAAATTCACATTTAAATGTTACTTTTCTTTGAAATATATCCTGATGTTTTTCTGGAGGGAGCAATTATTGATTCTTTCCTTCTTTGTCTTTAGGATTTAATATTTTTGCATTAAATTGCAGTCGGTTGTTAACCAGTTTTCAATTGCAAGTTTTACAGAACTTTTTCTGTAAGAGCTTTACCTTCAAATAGGTCTGAAACGACACACACTAGACTCATCTGTTGAAGAATTCCCATGCATAAGAAATGTTCTCAAAAGAGCAGTTAAGAAATCTAATTAGCTTTGATTGAAAATTACACAAATTTATCTAATCACCAAACATGTTTTTGTAGATTCATTGACTTTTTTTCCCAGATTCTGAGATCTTTGAAGACTGAGGCTAAATTTTATTGAATCTACAGAGCAGTTAAATATGAGAAAGTACATGCAAGTTACTTCATGGATGTGTTCTAGAGAGAGTAAATACTATTAAAGGGTAAGATGACATCGTTTATCAGAGAATCCTGGAAGGTTGGAATAAGCAAAGGTGAATGTCAAGCTGAGTTGGGAACAAGACCTTGGAGAGAGTTGAATTGCTCTGTCTAATAAATAGTGGGGTGATTGGTCACCGAACTTCCTAGTGATGATTCATAAAGGGCAGTTGGTTGGAGTGAAAAATAGGCAGGGAATTTAGAGCCTTTGTGGGCAGAAATAAGAAAAGCGGAACTTTTAAGAGAAGGAATGTATAATATATGCTTTAAATATAATGATATGCTATGATGTAACCCCCCCTTCTCAATCACCAGAGACATCTATCAAGTTCCGTGTGATGGTGAGAATTGTGTGAGTAAGACAGGGAAAGGCCAAGATTCATTCCTTGCTGCTGAAAAGTTTGCTGAGACTTAACTAAAATGATGTATCGTAAGAAGATCTGAGTCAGAGGTTAGCCCTATAAATTTGCATTATACAACTTAGAGAGAGGGTTGGCTTTCCTACAGGACCCAGAGGAGGACTTCAAGCTATTCATTCAATGTATTATATTGAGGGGCAGGTTGACATCAGCTGACACCTAACAGCAAAGCCTAATATTTTGCTTGGCATAATAATATACATATATTATACATGATTTATATAATACATAGATATAAATGTAAATGAGGATTTAAAATATTATTAAAATTTTGGGGGAATAACATATCTGTTTAATAATTTCTGTTTTCACAACACATTAATATATTCTCCTTACAAAAAAAATATTACCTAAAAGTTCCCTCATACCACCCCTAATCTTGGATCTGCATGGAAAATACTAGTTTACTTTCTCATTATTTCTATGTATAGATTGACCTATGGAAATTGCCTTATTTGTGGTTTAAAAGTAGCTGAATGTTAGCAATTCCAGATAATCCACAGTAACAGTATAATTTTGGGATTTAAAACAATACTATTCTACTTTACTTATCTAACAGACTTTGAGGTTTTTCATCACTCAAATTTCTTAAAAAGAACTTTTCATTGTAACTCGTAAAGGATACTTTTTAAAACTAATGAATGATATTCTGTAGCACAGAAATCTTTAGCCAGTCTTTCAATAATTAACTTTAAGGTTTTATACTATTTTCACTGAAATTTATGGTACATAATCTCTTGAACAGATGAGTGAGTCTTTCTCTAAGGTAAGTCCTAGAAGTAAATTGTTAGGTCCAGAGGAATGAACATTCTTTTTTACTAGAGATTGCCAAATACCAGTACTTATTTACCATGCTAGAAAAATGTGATGTACTTGATTTTCCACAATTTCAATACTCGACCTTTCTCAATATAATTGTATTTTGTCATTTTAGAAGTTACATAGCTCTTTGTTTTAATTCATGTTCCCCTTTGCACTAGTGGGATTAAGCATCTATACTGGCTATTTGAAGTGAGTCTCTTGTAAATTATACAGAAAAATATGATCTTTCCCTTACTTAAGAAATCTAAGTCTTTTAAATATGAGCATTTCCTAAATACCCAAACACTTATGTGTAAGAAGTAAATGGCTCTTTACTTTTATAGATGCTCTAAGCTGTTGACTTCCTGGCAAGTACTATTTTTAACCTTGCCTCCCCCTTCTTCAAATAGGATTGGTTATAACCTATTAATTCAGTAAGCATTTGAGGTCTTAAATATGTTTCCTACAATAGGATTATTTCTATTTTAAATAAAAAAAGAAATTAATTCTGGGCCAGAATATAATCATTGACTTTCACATCTGCCCTATATTCACTTTAAAATGAAATTTTCATGAATTTTGATAACTTTCCTAGAAATGTATGAATATGGGGATGCACCACAAACCTTATTCCTTCAAACCTTTCACCTACACTGTAGGTCTTGTTTCTACCTGAACTGGATGTTATGCTAACTAGTGCTGTTTGGGCCCACAAACATTGCGTCCCAAGTGTGTGTGTGAAGATGGGGCTTTCACAGATTGTACTACCTGGACACAGGTTGCTAAACTGGACTGAGGAAATGGAGTAAGAGTGACCTTTAGTGGTCACTCTGAGTAATCACAAAGGGATATAATCTCTCTCAAGGGATAGATGGACTACTTACAGCAGAAATGTGATAACTTAGAGCTGGCTAACCGAGACACTTTTTATGTCATTCTACCGTAAAAAAGATCAAAACCCTGTGAGTCACTCTTTAGACAGCTGAAAAGGTGCACTTCTAATTGGTAAATGGAAATCTAGTCACACCTATTAATGTGAGTTAGGTATTTCAGTGCCTAAATCCCCTTTACAAATGGATTGCTAAAGTACCATTTAATTGAAGCAAACATCCTTTGCTTTCTATAGATGGGTAAGAGACACCTGGTAATCTTTTGAACCTTAGAACTAAGCAGCGGGAGGAAGAGTTACCGGTTGGCACCACGTTTGATCTCAGGAAAGAGAGCATTCTCCCACTTAGAATTAAAGTGACTTCTTAATGAGAATTAAATGCTCAAAATGTACTTTAAAAAAAAATCTTTTTGTTGAGGGACATCAGGGCCTATGTCTTTAATTAAGACATTTGACTGAATTTGGTACGTAGGTACTGTTTTCTTAGTAACTTAGTTTCTTGCCAATTTTAAAAATCTGATTGGCTTTCAGGGATCTTTATTACGCTATTTCAGATTTCCAGTTTCTCATTATCTTTTCCCCGGATTGCAGGTCTTTCAGAACCAAGCATCATCATATCATTCCCTGCCTTGTAGGGGCTTCAGGGACCACAGACCAAACACCAGCTCTGTACTTTCACTGCCACTTCGGTGCCATCATCACGGATTAGCAGCCAGTTAATTGGGCAATAGCATCAGGGATATAACCACCTTAATGTTTGTTCTTTTATTTGCACAATAGGAATTTTGGGGATTTGGGGAGCCAAAGGAATAATAATAATACTCCTTTTTTTTGTTCCTTGCCAAATTAGGCATGATTTACAATATAAATATAAGAGCAGACTAATGAGACTAAAATATCATCTTTGTTACGAATAAATGCAAGTTAATAATGTGGCAAAATTAAGCACTGAATCAGCTTGCTTTCCTACATCCTCCTGAGTTGAACTAATCCCTGGAACTTCGGGTCTCCCTGCTAAGCTTTGTACTCCAGGAGCAATTGCTACATGGCCGAAGGACACATACCAGAAGTGGAGAGGGCTTAGCCGAGTATTCCCATTCTCTTCTCCCACATTTACCGAATGAGAAAGTCACCCTGGGGAAAGGGCAGTGGGGCCCAAAAAGAGGCTGTAAGGGTTAGTCTGAGGAATATGTTTTCCTTCTAAGTTATTATTGGCAACCATAATCTAAAACAATGGGCAAAATTCCAAGTATCCGTTTTCAAAGTTCTCTCTTCATAACACACGTATGTTTGAAAAAGCAATTATTGTCTTATTCACCGTTAAAATGGAAACTTAACTCAAAAGACTTCTGAACTCAGCGAATTTAGATCACAGGTCTTTTTTTAAAGGGAAGTATATAATTCCTCTTTAGGTACTATTATCATAAAATAGAATTTAAAACAAGAAACAATCGAGACAAAGATGATCTTTATATGCTGGTAAAAAGAAAAATAAAGGAGGAAGAGATAATGGTTCATCATGATGACCTATTCTATAATACAGCCTCAAAATATAGAAAGTTACAACTAACAGAGATGCTTGGAGAAGTAGATATATTAACCATTGTAGTTAGAGATTTTTAACATAACCTTTGAGAAAAAAAATCAAAAAAAAAGAGAAAAGTCAAATATAGATATAAATAATATAATGTATAGTTTGAACTATAAGATATTTATAAACCTCTCAACCTAACAAAGAAAGAGTACATATCTCTGTCTTACATGGATAACTTATAAAAATTAACCTCCAATATTGCTCAAAGGAATCTTGAATAAATTCCAGAACATAAATAGCACACAGACTATGTTCTTTGGCAGTAAATAATAAGATTAGAATGTAACAACAAAAAGATTATGAACAAAATTTCACATTCATGAAAATAAAAATCACATATCCTTTACATTAAAAGGGAAAAATACAGAAAATTGTGAAGTATTTAGAGCTGACAAGTGTGTATGACAACTGACAGAAGAAAAATTTTAGCTTTATAAACATAACTATTTTTCAGGAAAAAAGAGTTAACCTCAAAGAAATAAGAAAAGGACTCATATAGAGTTTTATGAATAAGAACATGTTAGTAAATTGGAATATTTAGTTAATGGAACTAAATTATTGCAGGAGGGTAGGTTAAAAAAATCTCCAAAAGATACAAGAAGGAATAAAAAGCTTAAATAGAAATTGAAGTGGTAATAATAGTCTTGGCCTCTCAGAAACTTCTCAAAATCCAGATCGTTTTACATGTAATATTTCTCAAATTTTTAAGGAATAGTTATTTTCTGTATTACATATATGTTTCTAGAAAATGGAAAATTTTAAGAGCTGCCCAGTTTATTTTACAAGGTCAGTGTAACCTTGATTCCATCACTAAGCAAGAACAAAATATGTAAGAGCATACTGAATTGTTTGTCTTGGAAACACAAAGGCAAATAACCTAAACAAAACCACTAACTAAGTAAATCTAATGATATATCACAATTGTACCACAATCAAGTGGCATTTTTAATCCCAGAAATGAAAAGATGATGAATAATAGAAATTCTTTTAGTGTATATGTCTTCATTAATAAACGGAGAAAAGTTATATGAGTATCTTAAAAGATAAAAAAAATTTTAATAAAGTTTAACATATATTTATAAAAATAATTGGAAAATGTAGGAAGAAAAGGAAATCTTCCTTACTTTTGAAAAGGTTTCATATACTAAAGCATCATTAAGTATTATCCCTATGGGGAAACATAAGATGTATTTCCTTTAACAGTTGGGCTATCATTAACAGTGTTTAACACTGAACAAGGTTTTTGTCAACAGTCAAGAAAAAAGGAAATAAAATAAGAGGTGTAAGTCTTAAAGGAAAGAGAATATATTATGTTTGTACAGATGATCATCTATAAAGAAAGGCCAAAAGAATCATTAGAAAGAAATTAGAATAAGAGAACTCAGTAAGTTTTCTGGACACAAGATTGAGTTAAATAAAATCTATAGTATTTATCTATTCCAGCAATGGGTAGTTGGAAAATATAAAGTGTGCATGAATTTATCTAATAAAGAACATGTATGACTTCTCTGAAGAAAAATTTTTTATTTCAATACAATAATGGGAAAAGAGCCTAAGAGACATTTTACAGATGTTTACAAAAAAGTTTTGAAAAGCATATAAAACAAAGTCTCAAACTCATTAGTAAATAGCCAAATGCAAATTAAAACAAGAATTATAGTTATAAAACCATGTTATGGATTATATCTATTTGCTTATGCCTTCAGTTCAGCAAAATCTTGAAAGCTAAAAATGCAAAATACCTGTAGTTATGTGGGGTTGTAGATACAGTCCATGTGTTGCTGATATTGACTGCCACCTCCCAGACATCCATTCTGAAAAATAATCTGGCGATAGTTAGTTAAATACAGGAAATGCATACTCTATGACCCATCAATCTTACTTCCAGATTTTTATTCTAGAGGACACACAGGTGATATATACAAAAATTTCCAGAATTGTCAGAAGTCATTTGGACATCCATTATTGATAGAATGGTTAAGTAAAACATGTTGGGTGCACACTCCAGAATACTGTTGCAGCACTGAGAGGCCTCAACCTACACATACCAATAGAAATGGACATGCATAAATCTGAAAAGCATAGGGATGAGTAAAAAGGTAAGAAAAAAAATGTAAATTAATATTTATATAAGTTAAAATACACAAACACAAAATAACAATACATATTTTATGAGTACTTACAAGATAAAAATATACTACTTTAAAAGCATTAGAATATTTGTTTATGGTAGTGTAGGGCACAGAGATAAAGGGTCGTGCAGGATAGGGGACATCTATGGCCCAACAACTGTGTCACAGAAGAGTATGATTAATTCAAAGCTATGCACTAGAGGTCTAAGGATGGGGAAAACATTAGATAAGCAGTGAACCTTAATATGGATAAAAAAGATTTTTAAAGCCACTGCTCATCTGATACAAAATGTTATAGGACTTTATTATTTTAGTAATTGAGTATGAAATACATTTAACAGGGGTCTCATAAACGACAATACTCTGAAAGTGAAGAATGGAGAAAAGGACCATTATCTCCCTCTATAAAATGTGAATCCCCCTCTTCCCTCAAATACAATATGTAATTCTCTGGCATATTGACAGAGTGAGGGCACCCACATTGGTCACATATTAAATAACATTTTAGTGCCCTCTTACAACTCTAGCACCCCAGTGGATTATCTTGGTCACCCCTTACTTTGAAGATTACTGTTATAATTATCAGGTAATCTGTTGAAGTAATTCCAAGATTTTGTTAAATGATTTTCCATGCAGCTCTCTGTGTGTATGTGAATGTACAATCACTCACTGAACAATTTTATATTATAATGTTTTAAGAAAATATTAAAGGATGATGCATGCTTTTTTCTGCAGATGTTACTATTCAACATGCAGCTATTGAGAGGTAATTCAAAGATTCATAAGAAGTAAGAGCTGAATTTGAAGTGTGTGTGAGAAAGGGAACTTGAATCAGAGAATCAGAAGTGATCATGAGCAGAACACCGATGTTTCATTTTGTAAGACACACTTTCAGCTTGGACCATGCTAAGAAGACAATTTACTCAGTACATTTATTTGGGAGGTTTTTGCATTATGATAGCATCTTTTTTGCTTAACATCTTTTCTCCTTTCGCAATTTTGCCAAAAATTGAGGTCATTAGCAAGAGAAATAAAGATTCAGATAGCCATGTGTGTGTGAGCACATACACATTTAATGAGATAGTGTTTTAAAATATTCATCTTTGCACTTCTTTTTCATGTTTGCATGATCCTGCCACTCAGAAACCAGCCCATTGGTTTGAATAGGGTCAGTACTGTCCTAGGAGAGATGCCAAACAAAACAAAGTAGTGAAGGCACTTTTTTTTCCCCCAAAGTAGGCTCTTGAAAATCCAAATGGTAGAACCTGAGCAGGGCAGGTCACAGAGGTTTTGCCTTAGCAAAAGATTTTAAAATGTATGGTGGGAGAAGTGACCAGTGTTTGCTTGTGATGTAAGGCTTTGCTGAGCTGCATCTAACCTGCCCCTGACGGCGGCCACATTAGAGGGCCAGGACAATCATAAAACAGCCCTACTGAGACTCAGAAGGGCGGCGGAAGTGCAGGGTTGTATGTGATGTTCTTAGGGCCTCTTCTTGAATGGTCTTTACATTAGTGAAAATCTGCCCTGATGGCGTGTTTGACTCATGTGGATATGTGGATGAATACGTCATGTGTGATGCATAAGTATACCCCCTTGATGGGAGACCCCCAGATGGAAGATTGTGCAACGGCTTCAAAGGGAGGCAGATGCCACAATTATTACCCTGTCTCGTATTTACGGACCTCTTCTCCTGGCCTCCAGACTGATAATTAGGGTAAAATCTTAACACCATCTAACTGGAGAACCACTGGAATGACAAGTGACAGGAGAGACTATATGCTGTAAGACTGCAGGACCTGGGTGTTAGGTATGCCTGGAAGTAGATCCTGAGGGTGCCGAATGGAAGAGAGAAGACCATACAACTAGAAAGTGGAGATATGGTCAATACAAGGGCAGCTTCTAATAATTCACAATTTGTGAATTCTGGCAAAGACCCCAAAGAGAAACAACTCATGGTGCCATAAGGGTCTTAATAGGTGGCTCTGGGAAACTTGGAAAAGTAATGGCTCACATTCAGTGAAGTAGAGATGCCAGAAATACCAGGCCAAACTGTGGAGGAAAGGATTAAAAAGCTCAGAGACGTGGGCATATTACAATGTGTCTACTATACCAGACCAGAGTGTCTACTAGCTATATTCCTTAGATGCCATGGAAGATGTTGCTTATCATGTTAATAATTGAATGGGTACATGAGGTGGACATCAGTTCAATATTGGTTCTCCAGGACTGATCGTAGGAGAGGCTGTTAAGAAATTGTGCTCCTTAATAGTAATGGAATGATGAGATTACAGAACAGAAGCCAGCTGCCAGCATTTATGTACCAGAAGCAATGAAGGTGGAATTCCTTAAAAAGACAGAAAGGCTGCAGTGGTGTGCAGGGGAGGCCAAACTACAGAGGCATGTCACTAATAGTTCAAGGATGCAAAGGCAGAGGACTGAGGTCATCCGCCCCAATGGGAAGTCCTTCGTCTAGTCCAGACCTGGTATTAGTTCTTAGACACAGCATCTAGCAACTGAAAGAGAAGCCAGATATCCATGAGGAAGGACCGTGCAAAACCATGGTAAGTCTCTACTGTAGCGATGACCTCAGTTCTCTAATGAAAGGATCAATGGCCATTTATTTAAGTAAGTGTACACCAGACAGAGGAGAAAACCCAGATCTTTGGAAGACTGATGGATACTGGGTCCTGAGCTGCTGCTGATAATCTGTGCACCACTGTGCTGTCACGGCACCCCTATTACAGAGGAGATTTATGAGGCTCAGGTAATGAAATCTTTATACAGGTCCATCTCACATTGGGACGGTTGGGTTCACAGAACCACCTGCCCTGTACTCCCCTGGTTTCTCATAATTGGAATGGATGTGCTCAGCTGTTGGCAGAACACTTTTACTGGTCCCTTGACCTGTATAGGAAGAGCTATTGTAACAGGAGAGGCCGGGTAGAAGCCCTGGAAGCAGTTCCTTTCCCCTCACCAAGATAATAAAGTGAGACCAATAGCCCCTTCCAGGAGAGAATGCCAGAGACCAGTACCTCCTTCAAGACTTGAAGGGCTCAAAAGATGCAGAGCTTAAAAGCTCTCAATTGAAGTAGTGATCACTCAAGTATAGTACACTTGTCAAATCTCATTGACTTAAAATGCGTGCATTTGATTGTATGTCAAATTCACGGTAATAAAGTTAAAATAAATAAAACAAAAACTAACTCCTCCTAATTTGGTCAGCCATTATGAAATAAATCTCCCCTTCCCACAAATTACCTTGAACTATTTTCTTCCATTATGATATGTGTTTGTTTAATGTGCTTCAAAATCTGTTACACTTGTCAGAATTAAGCTCTCTGTGGAAGCAGGCAGTATTTAGAGAGAAGCTGAAGGCCCCCCTCAGCTTTAAATATATTTCATGTGAATGATTTAGAGATCTATCTCTTGGATCAGATTTTTTAGTTTTAGCAATACTGATCCCCATGAAATGATCTTCACTATCCATGAGTAGAAAGCACAAACCCAGAGTTTAAGGCATCAGATGTCTTTCAATACTGATTTCAATGCAAAAATCAACTGTGGACATTGATTCTGGTAGAAAATGTCTGTGGGGATTTATCTGTATTCTTTATTTATCTGTATTATTTACCGGGAAGGCTAGTATTCTTACTAAGATTGTTTTTGGTATTTAATGATCGCAGTACAAAATTACAAAGATTTGTGACTCTTATATACACATTAACCCTGTTAATTTTAGTGCAGGGTTTTGTAAAATGCAAAAGTTACTTTTAGGAATGCATATAGGGTTTGTAGCAGAAAGATCTGTTCTAAGATCTTTCAACATTTTTTTCTCCTTCAGCAGTAATAAGTAGTTCTTCATTAGTGCTTTTTTATTTTTAATTTAATAATTTATTATTAAGTGGATGTTTTATAAAATCACAGACATATCTTCACATGCTCTAATAAATAGTTCAGTTGCATAAATAAACTGAGAAAATCTAAGTATTTATCAGTATCTGGACATCAGATGTCTTTCAATACCCGTAGTCAAAGAATATCCTGCCCTGATCATATCAGACTTTGGATTTCTTTACTCAGTGTTAGTACAGAATATGGCCACTTTGTAATGTGTTGGAATTATGAGTGTGTGCTTCTGCACTTTGTCTTTTATTAGGCTACTGTCTTTATAGTCATAGTATAATTTTAGAACCTGAAATTTTTTAAGTGCAGAGAACTATAAATATATTTTAATACAACGATTAAAGAACCTGGTATATCTGCATCCTCATTGGTGCCTTTCACACAACTGGACTAAACTTAAAGAGCCACAATTAGGTTTTCTCTAAAATATTTTCATATATAATTTTTTTTATTGTATTTCAGAAGGCTAATTTTTTCCTAGTTATAGGTTGCATTATGCCATTGAAAATGAAAGGCAGCTCTGTGTTAGTAATCTTCCCTTCTCATATATTTTTACAATATGATGGACTTATACTGAATAAAAAGAGCCAGGTGTTTTTCCCCTTTCCCACAGGGTAACATGTTCTCACACAAGTCACACTTCAAGCCTAGTGTGTCTCACAGTTTCCCTCGATGCCAGCTGTTCACCATCAATAAAATGGCACTTCTTTCTCAAATCAGTAATTCTTTCTTTTTTCTCCATGAATTTTTGAACGTTTACCTACACATGAGGAATACAAATTACCACCGTCACACTGGTAGCATCTGGTCAAGAAAAGTTTCCAAAAAAGAATGTCAATGAAGCCCAGCCTTTATGTCAAAACCCAACTTTGTCCAGAACTTTCACTGACACACCCGGTTTATCGCTTCTTATTTGATACTAAAATGAATTTTTGGAGGCATATTTTTGATGAGATATTTGGTTACTCCAGAAAAGCAGACTTAAAATGACTCTGCTAGCACCATCATTGCTGTAATCACTTGTGCCAATTTGAGCTCAACAAATGCTCATTTTGCAGAACTGTTTAATGAAGGGAACACGTTTAAACTTTATTTCCTCCTTTAACGCAACCAGAGGTTATGTTTGTTTAGAAAGCTAACAGCTATCCAGATTATACACTCTCACTAGTGCCAGGCCAAAAAACACAGGCCCCAAACCACTCATTCCATAGCTCCCTCATTTTCTGACTTATGGCTGTTATTATAGGAACTGGATCTATTAAGAAATTGCCTTTGGAGCAGTCAGGGAATATCATGGCACCTTGTGCAATAATTTGCAAACAGTGGCTTGAGAGAAGTGGTATGCAAAAAAATACAGCCCAAACCTTGACCTTTCTACATCGTCACAGTGAATGTTTGGCTGGGCTTGCTTCCAAAAAAAAAATACAAGAGGTATGTCTGAGACCTAGGTGAGGTTGGAAAGACCCACGTAGCAGCTGAAGATGGCATCATGGGAGGCAATTAGGAGATTTGCCTTTGGTCTTATGCCTCAGCAACACCCGAAGTTCAATCCCATTTCATCTATTTAGCACGTAACCTTATGCAAAATATTCTACTCTTTAAAACTCAGTGTCTCCATGCACAATATAGAAAAATAATAATAAGTGTCTCATTAGGGTGTGATGGCACAAAGATCCTCAAAAAGAGTTTGTTGAATTAGGTGTTCGTCAAATAAATGTTTTAGTAACTACAGTGCTTAAGTATATAGTGCACATAAATGAACAAGCAGAGTGTCTGACACATTTATTATCCTTTTATTGTTGTTGTCACCGATGTTATTTTTGTTGTCTTCACAAAGTTTCACTTGGTCTCAGGACAAAATGACAAAGATTAAATGTGGTTGTTGTTTTAGGGACAGTCACATGGAATGGCTGCTTCTCCATAGCAGAAGTAGGCGATTGTTACTTTAGTACTGGGAATCAGGGCCCAAGAAAATACCTACTTAGCTCATTCAGAAATACAAAGTGGCTAGAGAAAAAGACCCTGGTTTTGATTCTCCTTCTGGGACAATCTGGAGGATAATGACTGGTCTACATGAGTTTATTTCAGCTTGTGGTCCTCTAAAGGACATTTCAGAGAGTGGGACATAAGCTTCCATTGATCACCCTCCTTTTTGCCTACAGAAACCTTTACCAAGACTAAGCATTCGCATGGTAGATGTTCTGGTGGTCCCTGAGGGATTGTATATATGTGGTGACCCGTAGCTATTAAACAAAATATTCAACATATTCAACTGTATTCAACAATTTCATAAAATTTGTGCCATTATTTTCAGAAAGGGCATGCGAAAGTCTAAGCTTAGAAATTCTAAGGAATTCTTAGAAATTCAAAGTCAAAGGCTTAGAAAATAGATTAACTAGGTAAATTCTGAAAACATATCCCTTTGAGATTCTAGGATATATATATAAAATTCAGAGTCTTTAAAAGACAAAAAGGACACTGTGATAAAATGAAAATAATAAGAATGAAAATAAAAATAATATAATAGACATACGTTTTTATAATGAGACATTTGATCAATCCAAGATGCACCTACTCAAATTCTTCTTTGAAAATTTTTATTATGACATGCAAAATAAAGCATTTTTATTATAGATGGCCTGGTAAGACAGAGGATAATACATTTCTTATCCTCTTTGGCAAAATATCTTGATTTACTTCTGTTAGAGTTGAAAGATGTATTTATGTAAACTTTTTCCCTGACTTAGTCCTATGGATTCCACCGACATTATTTGCTCAGAGTGGAAAAGGCAAAAGCTGAGGCAGTGTCACCTGCCAAACTCACCTTCCAAGTTCATTGACTGGTAAGACGGGAATTCACGCTGAGGACTCTGACTCCTGTTCTGAGTAACCATTCTTTTCTTTTTAAGGTGTCTTTAAAACAGATACTCAGACACGCAAACCTTGACTACCTTAATACTGCTTTATTGCTTCATTTATCTTCCCACGCTCTTCTTTCTCTTAACAATCATTCATGGTATTTGGAAAATGATTCAAAGAGAACACTTCAAAGTATTGTTTTGTGGCTCAATGAAACAATGCCTCCCTGTCTTTTCTTCCTCGGCTATCTTTGACAGAAGTGCCAGACCCTGCATGTATTCACACACATGATTACCTTTACTTTAGATTTTTAAACGCTCATTAATTTTTCTTTTCATGAAAACATTTAAATTTGCCTAAACATAATGGACGAATATTCTTTCTGTTTTTAGACTTCATCTTTAACAAACAGGAAAGAAACCCTAAGATTTTAAAAGTGAGATGTTAAAAATAATGAAAGTTTATTTTAATAAAAACTTCAAGCTTTTAAGACATAAGACAGAGGTGTGCATCAGCATTACTACCTAGGAGATATTTTAAGGCAATACACACATACATGTTAAATATTTACACAGTACTTTTCAGGCTTCTACTTTTGAACTGTGGGTGAAACAAAGTTGGCAGATGCCAAGTAGAAGTTAATTATATAACATATCAATAGGCTATTACAACAGCAGAGGAAGGAAAAAAGAATGCTAGAATCATTTGAGAGTGCTATAGGGTTTGAGTTATCAGGATGAATTTGTGGAGGACAAAAGTGTCAGGACTGGAAGTTAGACATCTTTGTAAAACCTTTTCGTTTATTGACAACATCAGCAAATTGAATGTGGGAGGTAAGGCTAGAAAAGGAGAGATACAAAGGCATACTAATTTCAAGCAAATAGTAATAGCTAGTAGATCCTTTATGCCTTCTTTTGGGAGGGTGGGAGGGGATATTTGATAAAGTTCTGCTCTTAGATTTATATCATATCTATGTGGATATACTCAAAATACAGAGTTCCTAAAATGATCTTCTTTACTTCCATTCTGTATAAAAATGGCCATTCTCCATATGATACACACACATTATTTTTTCTTCTGTATTGACTTTATGAAGGGAGAGATTACATTTATAAATTGCATCCTTATCATATGATGATTCTTTCCTGTATGGCTTCAGCCTAATTAATGTATTAACTCATGGAAAAATAAGAGAAGCAATTGCAATGGGGATATGGATTAAAGAATGTCCCTCAAGAGAGGAAAATACTCAGAATAAATAAATCTGGTTTCTTTTTATACTTTAGGCATGTACATTTGGAAAGTAAAGTGTCTGTAAGTATAAAAATATAATTTCTTATACATTTTGTGTATATATTTGTTTATATAAAATACAGGGTCAACTGAACTGGATTTGAAGAAACGGTCTTATTTCTAAAGTTTACTTCAGTCTCTCATTCACTCATTTCTTCAACAAACATTATTTGAACACCCACTATGCTTTTGGTAATATTCCAGATCCTTGCAGTGATAGGGGATTGATTCTCTCCCAAAGACCTTATCTTTTAGATAATAAGCAAATGCAAACTTATAATATCGTGTAATAATCAATGCTATTTAAAATAATGTGGGCTCCAGGACAGAGTGAAGCGGAAGTGGACAGTTTAGACGGGGTGGTGAGGCAAGGCCTCTCCGAGGAAGGGACACCCCGTAGGGACCAGCATGAAGTGAGCAAGGGGGCCATGGCGATACTTAATGCACGAGTATTCTAAGTACAGGAAAGAGAATTTCCAAAGCGCTAAACTGGGGACAAGGTGGCACACTTGAGAAACAAGATCAGTGCAGTTGCTGAGTGAGAAAAGGAGGGAGTGGAAGGAAACAAGACTTGAAGGAACAGCCCTGGTGAAAGGTCAAGGAGGACCTTATAAACCATGGAAAGCTAAGTCTTTTCTTTGGAGTAAGATAAAAAGCCTCTAACTGTTTTGGGAAAAGTGAGGAAGAAGATCTAATACATAATTTAAAATAATTACTCTGTCTACCATGCAGAAGATTTATGGAGGGGTAGAGAACAGGAGAGAGGAGACTTGTGAGAAGGCTGTTTTAGTGGCTTAGTGAAAAATGATCGTTTGTTGGGTTTAGGGCGTGTGGTTATGGAGCTAGATCCCTGGTAACTCCTAAGTTAATGAGCGATGTGCACCCAGATAGGGAAGGCTGGGGACAGGAGCTTGCCTGGGGGGATTTCAAGATCTTGAATTAAAACAGGTTTTATACTAGGATTGTGATTACAAAAGATTTTGTCCTATATATGTATTGCAAAGAATATAGATAAGAGACAGGTGAGGATGTACAGAAACTTCATCTATTGTAAAAGACTCACTTAAATCATTAGGGAAAAGGTACATTACTTACATGGTTTCAGAAGAGCTCACTAGTTAAAGTGTTATCTCTCACACGTTTATTATGATAAAATAAGCTACAGGTCAAACACAAAAACAAGTACAATAAAAGCATAAAATTACCTGAGAAAACACAGGTGATTAAAAAAAAATCTGTGGTAGATTGTGTGCAAGGATGCTGCTAATGAGTCTGTAGTAGCCCTCCTGCATTTCTACATACCTCTTCCGCCACCCAGAGGTGGCATCCCCTTGCCTGCCCTGTGGATCTGGGCTGCTCATGTGCCTTTCTTTGGTCAGTATAATGGGACCGAGTTCTGGACTTAACCCTTAAGAATTTGGCAGATTCTGTCTTTTACCCTCTTGGGGTTCTGGGAATCACACAGGGAGTTCAGTCACCTTGCAGGAGAGAACGGCCTTGCCAATCTTCAGACATTCTAGCCACCCCAGCTGAAGCAGCAGGCATGAATGAGACCCTCTTGGATGTTCTAGCCCCAGCTGAGCATCTAGTTCAATGGTATCAAAACAGTTCCAAAGAGGCAGTACAGGAGGGTCAGTAGGGACGCTCACACACAGTAAGCTCACACCACAGCTTATGAACCTCAAACTTAGAGAACTCAAATCTTTTATAATTAGCTGTAAGAAAAATTTGCCTTTTCTGTGGAGGGAGATGCTATCTCTATTATCCCAGACAGTAAATCAATCTTCTCTCTGCCTGGGAGAGATTCACAATCTCCAAAACTGTTTAGTATGCAAACAGTCTTGAAAAGTTAGCCTGGGACAAAAGCAGGCACTACTCCTGTTCACAAGATGTACACCAGAAGAGAACCGTGGGGAACTGTCTCTCAGTAAACTCATGATCTGGAACTGAATATCTCATCTCTGATACCTTTTATCTCTGTGATCTTGTGTTAGTTTTCTCTGCCCCTCAGTTTCCCCATATGTGAAATGAATTTAATAATAGCACTACTAAAAATTACATTGGTTAAAACATTAGAACAGTGCTAGAATCAATCTAAATGTTTAAAAATATTTCCTAGTGTTATAATTGTGTGTTATTATTGTAATTCATACAATGAATCCTCCTTATCCATTATTAATGAATGAAGCACTGCGATGGGATAATATACAAGGTATATTTTAAGCTTTGAAAAAAAGCCAGAGGTATACTGTAGAACATGATATTATTTGTATAAAAGAAAAATAATATATAAATATACACATATACCAACAGAACAACTTTTGGTGTAAAGAAAACATACTTTTCTCTCTATACTCTGATAAATTTAGAACTTTGTATTGTGTGACTGTATTAACTGTTTTTTTAATTAATAAATTAAACTACCTAAATTGAAAATGTGCTTGTTTATGAGGAGAACTCAATTATCTATGTGTTAAGATTTATGTTAAAAACAGGTATATGTTATTAAAACACTAAATTATTTTAATAATGTATAGCTTTGAACTGAGTATATAAAATGTTGAATAAAGATCTTTGACATCAGGGAAATGCAAACTAAAACTATGATGAGATAGCACTTTATACCTTTTAGAATAACTATTTTCAAAAAGATGAGATAATAGGTGTTAGCAAGGGTTGTTGAGGAAAGGGAACCTTTGTGCACTGTTGGTAGGATTATAAATTGATACCGCCGCTATGAAAAACAATATGCAAGAGAGCCTCAAAAAAATTAAAAATAGAACTACTATATGATCCAGCATTCTTGCTTCTGAGTATTTATCAGAAGGAAGTGAAATCACTGTCCCAAAGAGATGTCTGTACCACCATGTTCACTGCAGCATTATTCACAATAGCCAAGACATGGAAACAACAGAAGTGTCCGTCAAAGGATGAATGGATAAAGAAAATGTGGTATACAAAATAGGATATTATTAAGCATGAAAGAAGGAAATCCTGTCATGTGTGACAACATGGACAAATCTTGAGACATTATGCTAAGTGAAGTCAGACAGAGAAAGACAATGTATGCTATAACTTACATGTGGAATCTGAAAAACCCAAACTCATAAATAAAAAAAAAGAGTAGAATGGTGGTTTCCAGGGGCTGTGGGATGGGGGGAAATGGAGAGATGTTGGTCAAAGGGTACAAACTTTCGGTTATAAGATGAATAAGTCCTGGGGATCTACGGTACAGCACGGCAGCTACAGTTAACAATACTGTGTTGTATACTTGAAAGTTACTGAGAGAAAATGTTCTCACAACCACCAGAGGCAACTATGTGAGGTGATGGATGTGTAAACTCACCTTATTATGGTAATCATTTGCCATATAGATGTTTATCAAATAATCACTTTGTATATCTTAAACTTACACAGTGTTATACGTCAATTATATCTCAGTAAGCCTGGAAAAAAGGAGATGATCTTCAATATCAGTAGATAAAGAGCAGGATCATAACCACGATTGTGTGTTTAGTGGTTTCAAATTAGGTGACCTTGGTTGGACTGATGCATGATTTTGGGGCCTTGTGGAGTTAAATCATTAAGCTCTCTTTGACATTTCGGTTTTGCCCTATTCCAGATGGCAAAATCTGTATGCCAAACAAAACCAGAACCTTCTTAAAAAGCTCTATTGAATTTTCTGTTCACTTGTGAAGGTCTGTGGTTTTTATCATCAAACCACAAAAAAAGCAGAATTAAAACATGTGGGCCTTACGGTGATGGTGAAAACTTCCCATTAATTATGGATGAAAAGCTCAGTGGAGCTGAGCAAGTTCAGATGAAGTCTGACAAATTTATTGTTATTTTCCGGAAAAGTAGCCAAGGATTACAGGGAATGGGGGATACCCATCTTCTCCCCCTCTGTCACCACGTTTCCCTTGCATCAACTGTGACATTGAGATTTCAGCAGTGTTGCTCTGGATTTATGGGAATTGGAAAGAAGGCTAATAGGCAGCAAACTCTTGGGCTTTTTGTGGGCATCCAGTCCCAATGAAATTCACATTTTGAAAAACACTGCTGCTAATATCTGCCTCTTATACTAAATCTCATCCTTAAAATGTCCCAGACCTTCTTGTGATACGGCTAGCTCTCAGAAAAATATTGCTATTGCCAGATAGTCAAGAACCCTTAACACTGATAAAATACTTTCCTAATAGTTATCGCTTATTTAAGAATATTGCAAAAAAATATTTTGTTACGTGTAGTTTTTCAATAGACCAAGTATCATCTATAAGTCAGTCTTTATCTACCACCCCGCATGGTGACATCTATGGCTATTGGCATTTGAAAACTTGGATTCAAATCTGGGTTTTACCCCCCCTTACCTGCTGTGTTAATAATGGCTTCACCTTTGTAAGCATCACTTTCTCTGGAAGAAAGAGGGTTTGCCATATAATACATATCTGTGTCAGTTGGAGACCTGGAAAGAGTAGCACATTACTAGGGCTGATGGAAGCAAGTTTAATGAAGAACTTATAGACTTCTGGAGAGGGCTTAAGGGAAACCAGTAATGGAGTGGAAAAAAAGCCCAGGTCAGCATCAGCTGGAAGCCATTACTGTGTTTACGCCTGAAGGAGCCGGGAAGGGAGTGGCCACCTGAACCTGGAAGTTGCAAGAACTAAAGCTGTAGGTAAAGGCTGCCAAGCAAGAGCTTAAAAGAGACTTAATAAGTTTAATGTTTAGGAAGAGACTAGGATGGGCACATCTGATATTTAGTTTTTCCTTAGAAAGAAGACATAAGGAACATACCCTGGAATTTATTTAAATGTTATAAAGTTAAAAGTTACAAGAAGTGTGATATACCAAACCAATGGCAAAGAATAGATCACTTTGAAACAAAGCTAAATGCATAAAGCAGTTAAAAAAAGAACTACAGGATGGTGGGAAGATGAGCTACTCAATAAAGTTGGATTATAAAATGGTCAAAAATTTGAACGAAACACAGGATGCTTATCCCATAATATACACTAGAATAAATAACTGTGAAAAAGAAATGCTATAAATGATTGGAAACAGTGAATTCTGTAAAACGCAAAGAAAATATATATACTATATAAAATTGATATGGTCTATATTTGCTATATATTCATTATAAAAATTTCTAAATATTTTCTAGTTCTCATTATAACCAAACCTTATCCCTTGAATTTTTAAAAAATTTATCTTTTTCTTATTTGAATATGATTTTTAAAATTACATATTTTTGTTTCTACCATATTTATGATATAGGCAAAGAATGTTTATATATGGGGAATTTTATAAAATGAATTAAGACTTGCTTTATAGCCCAGTCATGTTAATTTTTATAAATGCTTCCTGGGTGCTTGAAAGACTATAGTCTCCATTTATAAGGCAAAGTGTTCATTGTGTATATTTTTTCAGCAGTCTTTAAACAGAGATGCAAAAGTTTTCAAAAGATAGGCAAGAATTAATTTTTGGATTCTTCATTTTTTTAAGCCTATGTTACAGGGTTCTTTTTTACTCAGGCCAAACTAATTTTATAATTGAAACATTATCTTCATTTTTTTTCAGAAGTTTATTTTGGGGAAGCATCCCTACAAATACTAACAGAGTATATAAATAAGAATACTAAAGTATTGCAGTAAGATGGGAAATCAAGTAATTTCTTCTTGAAGGTCTGCCTTCAAGGTGTATATTTATACTTACTGAAGCTACTTTATTGACTTTATAATGAAGTTGAGAATAATTATATCTGATTAACTGGATGTTTTTTCACTATGTAATGAAATATATTGCCAGAAATATCTTTTTTCTTTGAGTTTTTGAATTAAATTTTATTTCCTTAAAGTAATAATATAGACTCTTTGTTGTTGTTAATATTTGCCTATGTTTTTCCCTATTGTTAGCTTCCACATTTTAAGCACATATATTTTAATCTTCTTTCAAAACTTCTTTAAGTTTTATTGAAAAGGACATACAGTTCAATGGTTTAAAGGGTTATTCTGAAAAAAAACCTTTTGTCTCTTCACCGGTTTAGTTTACTTACATTTATTTTAATTAGCTATATATCTGCATGTATTATCTCATTTTGGGGTTTCCAAAGGTCTCACTGTGTCCAGGATGTGTTTTTTCCATTGCAGCCTCTCAAGTAGATTCATGTGTTTAGTTTTTCTCATTTCAGTTTCTCTTCTTGATATGTTTAGAAATTATTCACTTTCTTTCTGTTTAGTTGTTGCCCTTTGCAGCATATTGTATTATTTAAAAATAATTTTTGTCAACCTTTCTTTACCTGTTCTTGCAGACCTATGCCTACTGTAGATTATAGTCCCTTGATTGACACCAGGTTTCAATATATGACTTGCTAAGCAGCGACTTTAATAGTCAAGGTGTGCATCTGCCCAATTTTTCCTATGGCATATCCTTGATAAGGGTTTGCTCCTTCCTTCCACCTTGATTTGGAAATGTGAGAATGTGGAG